>NDXB01013649.1:0-27838 GCA_002631895.1 Agapornis roseicollis
AGTCAAAACACCAGCTGCTAAAGAGAAGAAAAACTGACTGCAACTGCTGAACCCAGGACAATAACCTTTAAATGTGAAGGGTGGGAGTGCACATGTAGCCCAAGCTGAAATCCCAGATACAATTCAGCATGGTGGTTTGCAGCTTCTACAGCAAAGTGATTTTGGAAAGCTTCTGTTTGAAGGTGGAAGCAGCTCTGATTTCTGGTTCCAGATTAATCCTGTCTCTGTTCCTCTCCTGGTGCCACCGCATTCTGCAGCTGCCTCTCATAGATTTCAAAAGCATCTTCCTGGCTCTCCTTTTTACATCACCTCCTCCAAATAATATACGTATTAAAAATAACAATCTTACTCATATTTCTCTCTTTTCTCTGCTGGAAAGAGCTGCAGACTGCTTGCTTTAGCAGAAACTGGAACACTGGTTAGTTTTGTGGTATAGTTGCTGGTTGGGTTCTTTGTTTGTTGGGGTTTTTTTGCTTGTTTGTTTAATTAAGAATATCCCATAGAAAATGAAACCTCCCTGTCAAGTTACACTGTAGTTTTGAGGAGTTCAAATAAAAATACTTAGCCACCTATTGAGCTATATAAATCTACACATTGTGGATATTCCCACCTGGTGGCCTGATGCTAGACCTGTAAATAAATGATTCAGTACTCCAATAATAGCTGCTAAATTTAAAAAGCACCCACAAAACCTACTAGCATTAACTGGAGTTTCAATGGTCAGACAGGGTTTCTTGGGCAGGGTGGGAAATGCAATTTACTACCAAGGGGGACGTATGTGTGTTGAAAACTAGTTCAGCAACACCTTTACATACAAAAGCTGTTCCTCAGCCTCAGCCAACAGGCTGCAAATCCCCATGGACTGCACCTCCCTACGCCTGCACACACAGCTCCATGATCACCTCCAGACTCACAGAACAAGCTCACCTTAAAAACCCAAGGGTTAATGCCAGCAGTTCCCCAGTTTGGATGAAGAACTGCACCATGAACCAGAAAATCTCAGATTAGAACTGCAGTTCTGCTATTGATTTTCCACATGAAAATGTCTGCATTGGTGTCTTCACTGCTGGCAGGGAACCATCCACACCAGTCATCTGTAAGAGATTTCAAGTGGCTGTGCGGACACCACATAGCAGCCTTCTGACACCTGAAGGGGGCCTACAGGGATGCTGGGGAGGGACTCTTCCTTAGGGACGGTAGTGACAGGACAAGGAGTAACGGGTTAAAACTTAAACAGGGGATGTACAGGTTAGGTATAAGGAGGAAGGTCTTTACTGTGATGGTGGTGAGGCACTGGAATGGGTTGCCCAAGGAAGTTGGGAATGCTCCATCCTCAGCAGTGTTCAAGGCCAGGTTGGACAGAGCTTTGGGCAACATGGTTTAGTGTGAGGTGTCCCTGCCCATGGCAGGGGGTTGGAACTTGATGATCATAAGGTCCTTTCCAACACTAACTATCCTATGATTCTATGGTCTCCAGCACTCTGAAAGCACCATGTTGCTGTACAAGTTTAAGTGTGCTGCCAGATGCAAAAGATTTAATGTGACAAGCTACGCCTGCTTTGTGCTAAGATTTTTTAGCAAAGGTCAGGTAGATAGGTAGATTAATGAGATTAAACTTTCCACTAGATTATTTTTAAACTTCCATAACGTCCCCACAATTAGTTCCTCTGAACACAGGAGTTTACATTTTCTTTTCAGGAAAACCCCTTTGGAACCTGTGAGGCGCTCTGGAATATACAACATGGATATACATTACCACAAAAAGGCAGTTTTCCCTCCCTTTAAATGATGGAAAGTCAATTTGCATCATAATTACAACCAAGGCCTTGTAACATTACTTTTAGTTAAAACAGCAAACTACTATAATAAAAGTGTACCTGGGGAATATTTAGAGAAAGCACTAATGATTCCTTCCCTAGTGGTTAATAAATTCACTTCCAGATCAATTTGTTCATGATAGAAACTTGAGAGCATAAACAGTTACACAAGCACATTAGAGTGTGTCTTTCTCAGTATAAATGATTTATTATAATGATTAGCAGCACATAAACAATTTAAAATACAACTCTAATTAGCTTTTTGGAAGAAAAGGAGAAAAACCTTCCTGACTCCCTTTACACATTATATTTTACTCTTCTAAGTGTGTACTTTTTAATTAAATCCAAATGTCACAATAAATTTAAAGTGTTTTATTACCACCCTGGCTAACTAAGCCATTCATGCAAACACCCATTATATTAAACCAGATACAGGACTGAAGGTGGTTTAGGAAAGAGGAAAAAGAAAGGAGGGAAAAGGCAATTATTTCTATGTTTGACAAAAGATTTGTACAAATGTTTAAAGACAAGATCATCTTTGGCAAGCTTTCTCTGTTCTATCCAGGGAGGCTGGCCAGCTAATTGCTCTTTAATACCTGTTTCCAAGTTTGAAAACGTCACACCTTGTTAAACTTTTCCCATTGAAAGCAAAAGGAGGAGGAGAGAAAGATAGGAAACCTGGTCTGTGTAAAATCTAGCACAGTTTATTTTATTACGAACAGCTAAAGCAAACTGCCTCTCTACTTGTGAACACACAGACCCTTTCGTATATCAGAGGGATTAAAATGGTGTCCTTCCTAAAGACACAGACAGCCCTCCCTCAAGAAGGCTGCCAAATGCTGTCCATGATGAGATCCTGCCATGGCTCTACTAAGGAGTGAAGTACCACTTTCCCTTAACCCCTCCCCCCAGCTCAGAGGATGCAGCAGTCTGTGGGGCAGGCAGGTGCTCAGCCTGCTGATGTTAGTGGCCATCCCAGACAGCTCTCCCACAGCTCACATGTGCTCATGGTGCAGTTGGCATAGAAAGGGACCCTGGCTGGTGCCAGCAGCAACAGGCATTTGCCGACAGCTTATGGGCAAAAGAGGAGAGAAAGGCTTTCAAGCAAGGTTGGCAAGGTGCAAGTGCAGCTAAACTGATGGTGGGATACTGAAGATACAGTCTGGTTTGGCTGCCGAGCACCACAGTCTCACAGCCCATCTCTGGGCTCTTCGTAGAGGTGCAGGTTAGGGGAGCTCTGGGGCTGGGGGGTATGTTGGAGAGACAGAGGAAGGGAGGGAAACCCAGCCCCAGATCTCCCAGACCCACACAGTGAACCCAGAGCCCAGGGCTGCTCTGCAGTGCTTTGTTTTACTGCTACATCAGCAGAGTGGTCTAAACAGGACAGATTTAGCATAGTTCCAACAAAAGCTACACATTAAAGAAAGCAGCTACGATTATTAAAATAGGTTAAAGAAAATGGGCACTGCGCAGGCAAAGCTTTTGACCTTAGTGTGCAGCTCTCTCAAGAACATTTTAGCGTAATTTATCTAAATTAAAAACCAAACACCAAATTCTAAAATGGCACAAAAAGATCATTTAAAAAATGCGATTAAAAAAGCGGGTCAAGGGTTGGAAATTAGTAATTACTACTACAATTAACCAAAATCAGACAGAGACACATAAATTGTGCATATTACTGCAGTTCACGTCAGAAAGGCAAATGTGAGCAGAGCACAGAAGAAAAAGCCTTCAAGTTGCAGAACCACTTGTATAATTAACCTCTGCCACAGCAGAAGACCTGCTCTTGTGAGCTTGCATCATTTATTTCTAGAGAGAAGTGCTGCTAGTTACTGTACCCAGCTATTAGACCACGCTCTTCACCAGTTACTGGGTTCTTTGGAAACCGATATTTTGATTTTCTTCCGGTCTAAGATCTTAGTGCATCTTCACCCTATTAGTAGTACATTTGCCCTTCACCTCCTATTTGAATAGCTCTGAAAGAGATGAGAAAGGCCAACTTCTGAACATCCTGGTATTGAGAAGAGGTCATTTGCCAAAAATGCCACCTGCTAGAGTCCATATTGTTTGAGCGCAAAAGCCTATTGAGAACTGCAGAGGACAAAACACAAAGGTTTTCTAAAACAGACTACTTAACACTGGATGGAGACAGAAATACTCTGTATGCAACTAACATCCTTCAGATGATTTTCCTTAGGTTTGGGGGGACAAAAGATAATTTAACAATTAGCACTTTGTTCCCACTTCAAACTCAGAAGGGCTCTTTGTAAGCTTCCTTGGAGCAACTCTGAAAGAGCACAGTGGGATAGAACAGACTGACTACTGTTTTGAACTATACCCAAAATGAGCTGTTCTCTAGGTCTTCCCTTGAAGCGATCATCTACTTCAGGTTAGATGAGGAAAATCTAGGTTCAAATCTTATTCAGGCTTCAGCTTAATTTTGAGAGCCCAGAAGGCTCCACAAATCATTTTAAGTTAACGTAATGAAAATAGGTGAACTTGAGAAGGTGGACAGGCACGAATGATCTCTTCCAAAATAGGGAAGAATCCATCTGTTCCCCTTTAAAGTGCATAAAAGTCTTTGTAGCAGTAATGAAAATTCAGGGATGTAAGTCATGGACATCATTGCAGTCTATTAGAGAGCAGAGTGCGGCTGTATTACAGAATACTGTGAGCAGTGGTGATTATATAAAAGGGATGTTGCAAAGGCAGCACAGCAGAGGGAAAGTCAAATGATTCAAGGACTCAAGAATCTCAGTTCTTCAAAAATGGAGGAAGAAATGAAGATTTCTATCTTTTTAAGAGGCAGAATGAGTACAGAGCCACATGGATGCCTGAAAGAAATCAGGAAGATGGAGGCATAAAGCAGGATGTGCTCTGCAGATGCAGGAGGGATATGGCTGCAGCTCCAGATGAAGCACAGATGGTAGGTTTGCACCACAACCAGCACAGGAGCAAACAGGAGGAGGGCTCTGACACAGCACTTGGGAAGGTCTCTGTTCTTCCTTTCTTCATTCCACACATCAAACCATGCCTTTCAGCCATGCATTCTCACACCTGAAGAAGTCACAGCCTTTGTGCCAAGCACCTCAGGTGAGGTAGAGCTGGTCAGAGCATAAGAAACCCTGGCTGGGGCCTGCTCATGGTGTCTCTTCAGTTGCCCATGGCTTGCAGCCACAGGTCCTATCTCCAGCTCTGTGCTAGCAAGTACTACCAGCTCCCTCCATGTTGGGTCCTGCAGAACAGCTACAAGGCCCTAAGTGCTTGCAAGCACCTTGCTGCCCCACAGCAGAGCTGGCCATGAAATCACCCTTTTGAGCCTTCTGCACAGGACTGCAGCACAAAGAGCATCACTCGCCACCTCCCATTTCTTTCTTTGGATCTGGTGCCTATGGGGCAACCTATTCAAAACCAGACAAAACCACACAAGACCCACAAGAAGACGGGTTGATCAGTCGTCATGCAGAATAAAGACTAAACGCTGAGAAACCCTCAACTAATTTGAAATATTTTTCTGTGCACATTTAAAAAATGGCAGGTTCCACACAAGTTCTGTTTACCTCTATATCAGTTCTTCTGACTTGGAGCCAGTAATACCCACAAATAAACCCCTACTGTATGTCCTGCTTCCAAATCATGCATGCCCTTCTCTCCTCTTCCCTTAAGAGGGGACAACGCTTCTCCCATACATGAAGACTGAGTTTATTTTAACATTTCCAAAGATACTTATGTGCTTTATAGTGTATCTCCTTGCTAACATTTTTAAAACATCTCTGTCAACCGGCCTTCCAGTAAAGCATGTTTCATTTGGTTTGCACATTGTTCCCAAATTGTTTCTATTTTAGGGGAAAACCACTTTGCCATAATATGTATTATACAGTAGCATAAATCCAGCAAGGGGAAAGGTGAGGATGACGTGTTAAATTGCATAAGTGATACAGAAATCTTTAGCCAGATTAGCATTTGACACAGTGTAACATGAAATCTTACTCCCAAAGTAAACTGGAAACAGACTGACAGCCAGCACTCACACTGATCTGCGCTTGGGTATGGTACTGAAGCAAGAATGGCATGAACTTGCATGTTATTTTGCAATTCAGCACATAGTGTTAAGGGCTGCGATGTGGAGACCAGAATTTCATCCCACCACAGATTCCAAAATGCTATTCTGGTAAAGCTACTTTACTTATACTACCCTTCTCAACCTTTTTTTTTTTTTTTGATGCTTAATCCAAACATTTAAATTTAAGAGATTATGTTTTGCTATTCTGCATGTGTACTCTGTCTTACATAGCACAGTATCAAACAAATACAAACACAAGCAGGGTCAAGTCCTGGGGGTTTGTTGCTTTTTTTTCCTACATGATTTCTTAGCAGTTTCTTCCAAGACATAAAAAGCATCTTCAGCATTTATTTCATGGAAATACTGTTGGTCAGCATCCACAGGATGCGTAAGACCTTCCCTTCACCGGTAGGCATCTCTGCTAAACTCAAGGGTAAACACTTAAGTGGAAGGAGAGCTCTGAGGGGTTGCAGGGAAATGCTGAGTAAACACAGCCCTGCTATCAACACTACCCCTTTAATGACAAACTCATTCAGATGTTAAAGTTGGCTCAGGCACTTGATCATGATATGCAGCGTGAGGAAAGTTCAAAATCAACTCCTCCTCCTGCATTCTCATACAACTTCAAACAGTAATACACACCTACCCAGCCTGCTTTACAGATCATACTTTGATAAGCATTTTAACTAGTTTAATACCATTTGAAGAGTATTCATTTAATTGAAACAAAATGAGACTTGTCACACTTTTCACAGGTGGTACTGTAGTAACAACTCACATGACTCCTGTAGCAGGAAGCAGCATAATAATCTTCACAACTGGCGTGCCCTGTAGATCTAATGGAAACGTAAGCCAAGACCAAGAAACATTTGCTTTCTTTGACTACGCATTACCAAGGAGTGCTCTTTGGAGAGTCACTGCTGTAAGCTTACAAGCTGAATGAGAGCAGCACACACTGAGAAACCCTAAGTATAGATCGGGGTTTGGCAAAAGTTTTGTTGAGCTCAAATGTTTTTCTAGTTCCTTGGGATGGGAGGCGGGTGGGAAACAAGTCATCATTTCAGACTTAAACGCATGGAGCTTGATCATTGATGAGGAAAGAGCCAACCATTCCGAGCAGAAAGGAGACAGGATAAAAAGAAGTATCCATCAAGTGGCATGGTTTAGTGTGGGGTGTCCCTGCTTATGGCAGGGGGGTTAGAACTAGATGATCTTAAGGTCCTTTCCAACCCTAACTATTCTGTGATTTTAAGTGTAGCACAGGGACACCACGACATATCCACAGCTCTTTAACTCAATGCACTGTTTAATTTGATAAAAAGCTTATAATGGCAAAACATAGTAAAAAATATTTGTCCCAAGAAGCAATCAGAGCTTTGTTTCCTGTACAGAAAATGGATCCAGTTGCGTACAGTGAAGCATGCCACAACTAAACTACCCTGACCATGAGGCAGTGGCTTCTCCAGCCTGGGAAGGGTGAAGGGATGAGGCTGTCAGCCTCCAGTGTCATTTCTCAAGTCTCACAGATGAGAGACTGCCTGACTTCATGGCTGGTCACCAACAGGAGATGTCAAAATCATCCACCTTGGCTGGCACGGTTGCTATTGCCTTCAGCTCTCTCAGGATCCTGCCAGTGCATATTTTCCTTCTGAGAGAGACCAGTGGCAAATTGCAACTCTGGATGCAAGTGTGGCCACCATGCAGGGGCACTGCACAGTAACTGCCCACGAGGATGCAGAAATTGCACTGGGCACACTTAAAGCTGAGCAGTATGTTACTGCAGCATGGCCTCTCTGCTTACTCTAACTCAGAGCCTGTCATCATTTTCAGCACCTCTTCCTCCTGCACTTATTACAACAGTTGCAAGACAAAAGGAAAAAAAGGCAAGAAAGAGCAAAACCCCACACCAAGGCTTTAGGTCAGCCTAAGATCTCAGCCTACAGCTACACCGCACTCACTGCAGGACTAGGAAGAATCCCCATGAAATTGCCCCTGGAAATCTGAACCCTTTTAACATAGATACACCAAACCCTTGAGATTGTTCACTCATGGGCAGCAGTGATGAACCTGTGAAACCCTGAGAAAATCCTAGATGCTGTGACAGTACCACCAAAGGAGCCTTTAGCTGACCATACATCACATGAGGAAAGAAATCAGGAATATCCATCTTTGTTTTGAAGCAGCAAGATGCCCATTGACCAGCTTGCTCCTGCATCTTCCCTGAAGGTTTGACGCTGGTGAGGCATCTTTTGTGGTAGCTCCATCAGCTAGAGGCACCCACTGGCTTGATGGAGCAAGAAGGAGAAGAAGGCAGAAGCCAGCCTTCAGGAGGGCACTTCAGCTCAGCCCATTTTCTTTCTATAAGGCACTCGGCAGAACTTTCACATGATGGACTCGGCTGCAGCAGGAGCAGCAGCACTGCCTGCTTTGGTCCATGCACTGACAGGCTGAAATACGCCAGTTTGCAGGCTGGCATTGCTTCCCACAGAGCATGTCATTATGTTAGCAGAGCCTTTATAAAAGCTACTCCAAGGCTCACAACTGGAAGTGTGGTACCACAAACCCCACAGCTTTGTGCAAGCCAGAACCAGCTGTTTCTCACGTCAATGCACCATGCCTTTGAGCATCAATGCTCCCATGAAACCAGGTTAAAAATCTCAGCGCTACTACCAGTCCCTGAAAAAGGGGCAGTGATAGTACTGCATCAAACCAATTTTATTTGGTCTGCATTTTTTCCTGTCATTCAAAAAAAGCACTCTGTTGCCATTGCTGCTACAAGCAATCCCATCTCATTATGATCAAGCCTACAAGGTGGACCATGTATAGCAGAAGATAAGAAGAAAATATCATGTGTAACTTAGGAGCTGCACTTGGTGAAGAACAGCTGTAGCAGGCAGTATGTTACCTATGGGAGAGCATTATGTTTCTCTCCCACCTTCCCCAAAGTATTTAATTCAGGGCAAAAGGGGCATAACAAATTCACCTTTGAGCTCCTGTGCCACAAGAAACCATATTCATTCAGCTTTCCTATTTAACTAAATGGAGTTCACACATGCTACAGTATAAAGTTACCTCTTGCCATCTGAAAGCAGTCCAATCAATGCTGTACACAGAGAGTAGCATTTGAATCAGCCTTCAGTTAATTCTTAGTCGTTGAAACTGTGACAGCATGCTGACCCTTTCAAGTCAACTGGGAGCAGGCAATCTTTGCAGAAGATCCTCAGGCCTTTAATCAGATTCTCAGTGGGTTTTAAAGAGATACTACAGCATCAGTTTGTAAACATCTCTCTAGTGAAAATAAAGATTACTTCTGACCTAGCCAATTACTCAGTCCCAGAAGATATATCCTAGAGTTATAATTGAATGAACCATAGGGAAAGAAAATATATTTTAGGTAGGGGGTAGCAAACCCAAATCCCAACTTAGGATGCAAGCAGCACTGTATCCTGTGAAAAGACCATCTACAGAGAGACATGCTTATAAAAAAAGTCTATTAAATCATCTAGTCCTTTCTCCTACCAGGGCAAGATTGCTCTCTTGAGCACAGTGCCCTACTAAGATGACTGAAAATTATCAGCTGAAGCTCTTTCTAAAAAGCGGGTGTGATGGGGAAAAACCAAACCATTATTTTGCAGAGACCCATAGCATCATGTATTTGTTTGCCATATCACAGAGAATGTGGAGTGAGATATCAGCTCCCGGTAGCGTGGATATGCTGTAATACGAGTAAGCAATGACAAAGAAAATGATGGAGAAAGAGAGCAGAGGACTTGCGCTGAGCACCGAGACTGCCAGAGACATTAAAGAGTCTCTTGTTGCATTACTTTCAAACTGTAGTTTAGCATGCAGAGCCATTGCACTCCATTGTGGAGAGATATAATTACTGACTTTAAAAGAATCAAGTTATTTATTCTGGCGCTATTACAGACTAATGTGTAACAGACATCACCCAATGGGCCATAAAGGCTCCAAGGGCCATTACAGCCTTGCAGGTCAAGACCTATTTGAAGGTTTTTAAGTTTGTGGATCACTGCTCTCAAACCAAACAGCACAAGCAACACCTGCATGCAGAAAAGGTAGGGGAGACTTCTGGAAGCAGCAGCTGCTTATACATTTTCACACTCAGATCAAACCAAATCACATCGCTGAAAAGAAGTTTGGAACGCACAGACATGGCTTTTTCCCTTCCCATCTAGGAGCTCACCCATAAGCTTGTACCTCTTTTTTTAAGGGAGCACTGAAGAAGAAAATGACACTACATCCTCCATGCTTCCCAATCAGGGCCCCCTTTCCATTTTACTTTCACAGGGAACTAAAAATCCCAGCCAAGTGACGGGTTTATAAAATTTTAATAGGAAAGAAAAAGGTATCCTCAGGCAGGATCTTATGTGCAGACTTTCACCATAAATGAATGTTCATGAAAATATAGGTTTTATATGGAAACACTGACAGAGCTTCATACACTGTGACATAAATTCCTCAGCATGGACTGACGTCTGAGGAGGACTAGCGAGTCCCATCTCCTGCAGCCAGAGGCTATCATACCATCTCTTTCTCTAACCCAAATGATCCAGCTTTATTCTTCCACTATTCTTTGGGGAAGGCTGATATAGAGACCAACTATTCTGAAGCCCAGAAGCTTCCAAATTGTTAGCCTAGGAAAATTCTTAGCTATTTCCAACTAGTTGTTCTAATGACAATAAAATCTTTTGAGGTAAAAAGCCTGTTTTCCTTCCTGGCTGGTGTTTCCCCTCCCACTGTCCTCATACAGGTTAAAGTGTGGACCCTTCAGTTTCATGAGCATTCTCTGCCCCTGTTTCCATGTGGATTTACTGTCCCTGAGAATGAGCAATCTGTGTTTTACCCCTGATAGACAAGGTCTAGCAATGCCTCTCTCTAGTATTATTAACAGTGATCCTTATCAGCAGTTTATTGTTCAGTCCATTCCAGGATTGCATTTGCTTTTTTCCAGCTACCTCATATGTCAGTCCCTTTGAGGTGAACCATCACCTGTCCATGCCACCCTTTCCCTCTTCTTTGGCCATTTCCAGCAACTGGCAATTCCTGCTTGTAGCAATGATCTCACCAGAGATCAGCTGGGGCTCTTAGATCCCTTTTCTTATGATTGTGAGGTTCACATGTGAAAGAAACCAAAGGGCGACAGAACAAGACTTCAGTTCCCCTCCCACCAGTTACCTGCACTGCAAAACCTTTCAGTAGTGTTTTCATAAGATCAGAAAATCTGTACTTAGCACTCGCAAAGTAGCTCTCCCACCCTCCATACTAAAAGATAAACTGACCCTCTTCTGTTCGAAAGCAGAATTCATGGCTTTGGTTTCAGGATCTAAACTACCACTTCTGAGAAAACTGATGCTTGAGGTCCATTTCCCCCTCATCTCACAGGTTTGGAACAGAAGCATTATTTCTCTTTCACAAAAAAAAGAAAGAGATGCCACAAGGAGCAGTCACATCCTGCATATGCTGTCATTTCTTAGAGCAGCAGCAATCTAAGAGCAGTGCTCCATAGCTAATGTATAACAATCCTGTAACAGCTAAAGCAGCGTGTTGTTTTTTTGTCAGCCATGGGGTATGTACACGCACTTCTACAAGGCAAAGTTTTGCTTACAGAAAACTTGAGGCTTCTTAACTGCACGAGGAAGATGGGTAACCAGGAACGGTACCTGTGTGATGGACAAACCCAGTGGTGCTCTCAAGTGCAAAGGCGATATAAAGAGCCAGCTCCACCTGAAAACTCCTCCTGATCTCTGCAGAATTTAATTGCTGTTTTCTTTAGCATACACACACACAGAGCAAATTGAAAAAAGAGACAGTGTGCAAGGTGGAAGCACCATTACACAGTATTAAAATGTCAGAGATTTAAGCTCTGTGTTGGTTTAGTCATGAGTTACCAACAACCACTGATGGCAGACATAAAGCTTCCCTTAAATTATTAAGCATAAAACAGCAGACTGTAATATTTTGCTAAACCAAAGTACAGACACAGACAAAGATGTCATTTCAATATTTGAAACCAGCAAGTTTAATTTAAAATAAGAGCAAACCAATAAGCTCAGAAAATAGCAATGTGTGAGAGGAAAATTACACTGCTAGAGAAAAAAGTGGAAGGACTTAAGAAATTTATAAAAGTAATCTCCAAGTGGAAATTAGAAATCAACCCCTAGAAACAGAATAACACAAAAGAAATATTACTGTCCACTTTCTAAATCAATATAACACTGCTACACGACAGAATTACCATGGTAACTCAAGTAAAAAGAATAAAGCAATTCTTATTATTTCAAAATAAAATCACAGCCTGAAGCCCAGCTTTTATTACAACTGCTGATAGATCGCTGGCTTGTATTTATCTGAAATATTGCTTTTCAATCAGCTATTTTATGAATGTACAAATTTCACTGAGCAGCCCACTTAGACTGAATGCTTAAAAACCCCCCAAAAGACTAGTCAATGAATCGATTATACATATGCATAGATTTGTTTTTAAAGGGAGCCTTATTACATCTTTTTTTTACACTATCCGAATTAAAGAGAGATAAGAGATGAAGGAGAGTATGTTAAGACCTTGTTTAGTCTGACCTCTCTAAATTCCAAGTTAGATTCCCTGGAAAAAAAAAACCAGCAATAAGAAAGAACAAAGAGGAATTAACAGCCTACCCTAAATACTGCACCCCCTGCACAAGTAGAGAGAATGCATGTGCATCGGGGGTGTGCACAAACACACACAGAGGAGACACATCTGTTCCCTCCTGATCAAAAACAAAGAGAAAACATTGTCTAAATCCGAAGTTGCTCAAGGACGTTTTGACTTGCCCTGCTGGGTACTTCAGACATTTCAAGCATTGTTTGTACAGCTTGGAAAGTGCATCAAGCACAGGATACTTGTCTGCATTGAAGCTACACTAAAGGCAGAGCTCAGTCAAGTTTCCCCACGCCTCCACTGCTGGTGCCACCTTTTAAATACATTAGTGCAAGGAGAAAACCAGCAGGTTACCTTCTGCTCCCTCCCGCCGGACGTTCAAAAGAACATCGATCAGGAACTGAAAGCAACAGTCCTCTTAAAAATAGCAGTGCTCCGCCTCTGACCCTGCCCTTCAAGTCCCTCCTTCCTCCTGTCACAGCAAACAGCCCTGAACCAGCTGGATACCCAGACAATCAGTAGATAACAGGGCTGAGCTCCACGGGACCTTAGAGCAATCTCATGGAGTACCAGCACACCAGCTGGCTAAGAAGTTAAGGCACCATCTACCAAAACAGCGTTGCCAAATAAGCATCTGTAGACTGTCAGGATGTTTTATAGTACAGTCCTACCTTCTGTTGCACACATGAAATGGCAGAGGGGAACACAACTGACACAATCATAGCACGAATCAGAGGGGAATGCGACTATGCTCATAATTATGGCAAGAAGATAGACTAGCAAAAGTCTTTCCTCAAAAATGTGCAATTCCTAAACCTCAGGGACATACCTTAGAACGAACAAACAAAAAAAGAAAAGAGCCTATTGAGAGGGGATCAACACAGCTGCCCTAAGAACAGTCAGAGCACTCCGAGAGCAACTGTTGCAGCAGTGCTCCATCCCTCACATGAGATCCACAGGTTATTTTCATCTTCTTCTGTGGAGCTCTGACCTCCAAACACAACATGGGGAAGCAGGCAAGGTGGGACCCAGGCCCAGCACTGTGCCACAAGAGACGGCAGTACAGATCTCACCCTCCTCTTTGGCTGGGCAGGGCAGCAAGGGCTGTGCAGAGAGAAAGCAGGCCAGAACAAATCTGCAACAACTTGAACAGACACCTGCTCACCCCTCAGGAAGGTGAGGCACATTCCCTTAGATAGCCAGGCCCTAGCTTTAGGGAATGCTAACTTGGGGTGCACAAATTCCTTAATATCGGCAAAATACCTTGAGGATTTAAAGCAGCAGTAATGTGCCAAGTATCATAGCTAGAAGTAAAGGCAAATGCTGCCACAAGAGCAATAAACCACCTGCCAGCTGTCTTTTATATCAAAATATTTCAGTGTTCTTAGAGCTGCTTAATTTCCCATCTTGCTCCAAGTCCAGAGGAACTTTGTGGGTTGTTAGTTTTGCCATGTAGGAGTGACATTGCTCACTGTTTTTCAAATAGATTTAGTAGCTGTGATCACACTCAGCTCAATCTAGAAGTATGCACTGTCTTTTAGTGTAATGTGGCCCTTTGCTGTCTACTGCAAATGGGTTTTAAAAGCAATGGTGGAAACAATGTGTGCTTAATCTGAACGTGGACTGCAGATAGGTCACACACTCAAATATCCTGTTTTACGTGGTATCTGGTTGTATTTTAAAACACTCTTTCTAGAGACTTCAAGCCAGCAGAGGTCACAAACAATCATACACAGATTAGAAAACGGAAGGAGCTGTGGGGAGTGAAGGGAAGCCTTGTCTGACAAACTGAAATAGGACACTCTAAATTGCACTTTGTATTTCTTTAAAAGAAAAAATGGCTAAAGTAGTACGCTTCAGGGAAACAGTGAGTGCAGAGGTGGTTAAAGAGTTTTTATTCAAATAAAGTCTTGCCCCAGGAGATAGAAGTAGAATCTTGAAATATGGAGATAGGATTTTACATGTGCTAAAAGCATCAATGTGACACTTTTTGGAAAAAAAGGGGGAAAAATACCTTCGTTGTTATAAATGACAAAATAACAACTAAATGTTTGCTTTGATCCCAGCGCATAAAGGGTGAAGCTTTTAGGCAAGGAGCGGCAGGTGATCTCAGCTCTTCTGCAAGTCCTAATGCTCCTAAAAGCCACTCTTCCAGTTTCTGTAATTGGGCATCAGTAGTTAATGTAGTATTGACTGCATTACATGCTCCTGTGCATCCTCTCACTAATGCCAATTGCATCACCTTGTACATTTACCATATTGCTTAGCCAATAGCTGTTAAAAGCAATCCAAATCATGAATCATATAGGAAACTTTTAGCAAGACACGACATCCAAAGGAGACAATTTACAGTTGAGTTAATCTGGGTACATTAGCGAGACATGGATTCAGGAAGACAGACCAATTTATGTTACTTTAGTTTTACCCTTTATTGCTTTGTATAGGCAAATGAATGGAAGGGCATGGAGTAAAAACAGATATAAAGGAGTCCTTTTCAAAACGGATCTCCATTCTGTGCAGACAGGTCAAAGGCTTTGAGACTGATGCTTGTTTGGGCTTTCATAACCATAACAGGCTACTTACAGAAATCATTTTCCACAAAGGAGTATAAAGATAAATATATAATGGATTCTGAATAACATTCAATACCCACCCCCACTGCAAGTACATTAGGCATAAACCAGGCTGTTCAACATTCTAAAGCTTGGCCTATCCACAAGACACCTGGCATCAAGAGTGCCAGGAAGAGCCTTCACACAAGGTCCCAGGTAGGTCTGTGCATGAGCTCTTTCAGGTGAGAGCCCACAGCAGGAGGTGTTCTGCAAAAAACACCAAAGCTCACCAGCTCAACCAGCAGGCACACTGGCTCAAGCCAGTCATCCACCCACACATCTCTACCATGTCACTTGTCAATATACAGAAAGGTTGACCTTCCCCTGCCTACTTGACTCAAAGAGACTGCATTGTTTTGAAACGTATAGCAACCTCTCTGGAATGGAAGAAAATGATAGAAGAATTAAAGAGTTATTGGTTAACCCACATCAGCTGCAAGGTAGAGCCAACCAGGAAACAAATTACTAGCAAGTTCCCTCTGAAAAAGTACATTTTACAGAACAATTTCACACTGGATGCTTGACCAAAAGATGCATAACAAATTGACATCACACCTTTCTGCTTTTCTGATCAAGCTCAGTAGCACCAGGAAAATAGAGGAGATGGGGAAAAAAGGACAGCTAGGAACTGTGCTATTGCCTCATTTCTTAAGGGCAGCAAGTAATTTGCAATACTTTTGGAGGGGAAAGAAAAAATTTAGGGGAAGCAATAGCTTATCAGATAAAAAAAACTTTACAAAAGAAAAAAATTGAACTGTATCCTTAAATACAGGATTCCAGGATAATGGGAACTCTGGCGTTCTAAGCCTGGTTAAAAGGAAAAAAGAAAAAAAGAAAAAAAAAAAAAAGAAAATCATGATTCCTTTGAAAAGCTTCCAGAAGTCCCTTCGAAAGAGTTGCACATGCAGGGAAAATGCCAAAACAAAACATTTTCACTAGCTGATCAATTTAAACAGCTGTGGTAAAGCTGCAGCCACTGGCACCATCATTAACAATTTAAAGCATGGCTGCTTTTGTCTTCCTTCCCAGTTACATTCTCATTATGCCTTTTTATTTATTAGAAACACAGTCCTCTGGAATACATTTCTATAGCTGAGATCCATAGTAAACCAAGTAGGAACATCCCTGGCTTCTACTCAAATGGATGTTTACATTGGCGAGAGGGTTAATTGTTTAATTCTGGTCCAAGTTCTCTGCAGTTCAGTCATGAATATGCAACAATCATCCACTTTTTCTTGAAGAGAAACTAGAACTGTTGAAATCAATAGTTTAAAAATAAGGCAAATAGTACTTTCACTGCTCAAATTACTCTTTCAGAGTTTGATTAGCATGCAAGGAACTCTGAACACTGGTATAAAGAGTTCAGAAATGTTCAATGAAATTAAAAAAACCCTCTAAATTTGGAAAACAGCATCCATTATCTGCTTTGATGCTCAATATATGAAGAAATGAGTTTGCAAGAACATTCACTGGAGAACTGAGCATCTGTTTGCGCAGATAGCACCCAACATCGAGCTTGAAAACTTGGGCTCGGGAGGCATTCTGTTGGAGGACAGAGACAACACGCATACATTGAGAATTAAACAACAGTGGCTACACTGAATTGTTCTCAGACCATCTATAGGTTTAATTATGCTAATCTAATAGTGAGCAACTTTCATTTTAAATCGCTGTTCCCTCCACCCCCAAGTCTTCAGTGAATAGGAGCTACATTCACTGAATAAATCATTCCCTGGCAACAGTTACGCGCATTATTGAAGTTGGGGGCAGTGATTTCTATACGGTTTAGAACAATGTCTATGTATTCTAAATGATGACAGTTCTGTCCAATTTTTAAAAGATACAGACCCATTAGAGTTTTATAGTTCAGCATTCAGCAGCATTTGCAGTGCTTTTTTTATTCTTACACTGCAACACTTAATGCTTGATACCATTATTCTGAATTTGAATGGATTTCAAGCAAAATACCTTATTTGCCATAAACTTTCATATTCTTTACCTAAGTAAGACTCCTCACAGATGCAATCAGTCATAATGCTAAAAACAGTTTGCCTTTAGCAGATATGTAATAGTTCGTGCTAATGACAGCAAAACAAAACTTTGAGCAGCAAGCACATTTCCAAAGATAGTAAAACCATCTCTACACATAAAGCCTAAAAACCTTAAGAAAGCCTCCAAATGAAATCAATTAATCCTCCAACCATGATAAATTTCTTAACCATTTAAGAAACCTATTTCAGACTCTGCCGTGACCCTTTATCACCAGACTTAATGGATTACTTTATTAATAATGCACTGCTCTTAAAAGGAATTTTTCTGAAGATTCTACCATAAGAGAGCATTTTTGGAATGGCTATGACAAACAGGCTGACATGTTCACATTGTATCTATTAAAGATAATAAAATTTAACACTAACTCTAAAGAAGACAAATTATGTTCCGCTGCCAGGATATCAAGCATACTTTCTACTGTATTAAACCAAAATTAGAGCAAACTGATTTCCAGGAACCAGCTTCTTCTTTTGCCACATTAACTAATCTGAAAAGTGTTCTTACACTGTTTTAATGCCTGTTATGTCAATGAGATAACTATCACATGTCACCAGTATCTGAGAATGAAGAACGATGACATCTTATGCAGATACCTACACAGATCCTTCAGCTATTGAGTCTGACCAAACACTAAGAACTATGATGACTGTGTGGCAGGAATACTCCTATGCAAAATAGCTTGCTCCTATTAGGCCTGCTAATTCCTTTCACTCATATACTTCCCATAGGATGAGATTTCATTAAATAGAGATCTAGCTTATCAGTGCTCCAACTACATTACTTTCTATTTCTTGTAATGGTTTAGGCAATTACTTTACTATTTCATGGTTTTCTCATGCTTTTGTATTTGCCATTTCCAGGGGCAGGGGCACCTCTAGAAAGACTACCTCTAAGTTTACTCTTTAGTCATTTCTGGTGAAACCAAAGTCTCACGGTTTATTTTGCTGCCAAATGTGCTCAGGGTTTATTCAGATTCTCGCTTCTACAACCTTCCATCTCCTCTTCATAAATATATTAATCCATTGTTGTACATTTGAGTCACAAAAGGACACTGTGTCATGAACTAAAGCCAGACCAAACCTCTGAAATTACAGCAAGACCATGTGTATCAAGATCAAGCCCTCAAAGAAAACAACAGGTAACCCAGCTAAATAGGTAAGTACAGGATCTATGGTGGTCTGAAGCAAACATTCTTTGAATAAGCTGATGTCTGGGAAGATGTGCAGTGGTTCATTATACATGGAAAGTTAAACAATGATGGAACATGGAGAAGGTGCAAGGCAGAGGAACACAAGAAGCAGAAAAAAAGAAGAAGAAGAAAAAAAAGAGGCAGCTTTGGGAATATTAGGCAACAACAACAACAAAAAAACCAAACAACAACAACAAAAAAAATAAGGTCTACATCATGTGAGGAAAATTCCACCCTGCCATTTCACTTCCTTTCTCTTTGTGTGATTCTTCAATAGGTATACCCGAGAGAGGTATGTCATAAAGAAAACACAAGTTACCGGCAGCTCATAGCAAGGCTCTTCTTTCTGTAAGGCACTATATATATTAGGCCTGTGTACAACCTGTATGTGCCTTATTTTTGTGGGTAAAATATTTTATCAGTGGAAAAGGATCATCAAGACCTACCTTGCTGGAGGTAGATCTCTCTTCCTATCCATCTACCTGTTCATAGGTACTTCCATTTGGCAGCTGGCATACTCATTAGTGAAGCCAATCCACAGCTCTGCTGTCCTGGCTAGGGCCCTGTGGTACCATTTCTGTAACTGTCATTATACAATCAATTTCACTGCTTTTCTAATTCCAAATGCTGCTTTTCTTTCCTTCTGTGCAGGGTAAGATGTGCTCTTACACAACAGGGAACCCAACTGCTGCTACTAATCCAGTTTCAAATTACCTAATATTCATTGCCCTAAATACTTCCCATCAACCTAAGACCCACTCTCCAACCCCAATGCACACAACCACAAAATATCTGGATTCTTCTTTTCATTTTTAAATAAACTATGTAAATGTTTTAAAATAAAACCCATGGTTCATATACGGGTACAGGTTTAATGGAATCCTCAGATATGCTATTTACTTGGCTTACTCTTGCAATTTCTTTACTCAGAATTCTGCTTGAAAACATGAAGCATCTGTGATTTAGGGTGCTACTGCCTATGCAAACATGGGGACAAACACACAGCTGATCAGTGTTCTTACAAGTGCACACACACTCAGTAATTTGGTTGAAGGATACTATGTCTAGTTAACACAGTACAAGTTAGCTAAAAGGAAACTTTCACCCCACACACACATAACAAAGAGCCATGATTTCTATTAGTGTATTTCATACCATACATGCTGATTACCAGGCTGTGCTTCATTGTTAGCAGAGATTACAGCTGGGATAAGCTGCAGCTTTTTGCTAATTGCTATTATGATGACTGAATATTTGTTTTGTGTCAAGCGTTATTCACACATTATACTCCAAAATTTGATCCCTCCATGATGCATTATTGATTCCATGCAGGCAATCATACTGCCGGCAATGTGAAGAATTAATTTGGGCTATTCTGCTTGATTTGCATTGCTCCATCATAGCAGAACATAGTTCTATAGGGAAACACAAATTGAAAAGGAAGATTTAACAAAATACAGAAAATGCTGCTGTTCTTTAAAAAAGATGAGTCCTAAAGAGGAGAAAAAAAAACAAACCCAAAAAAACCCAAACCCAGCACAACACATGTGGTCCACAAAGAAATCAGCTCAGTCAGCCAAATTCATCTTAGTCAGAGGAAGGTTATGAGAGTAGCCTTTTACCTCTAATAAAGTAAACTAGCTGCTTCAACTTCTATTGCCAAAGAAAACAACTGAACACCTTTGAGAGCGACACTGCTTCAGAGCCTTTGAAACCCTGTTAGCTTCATTTGTTTTCCCAGCTTAAGCAATACTCAACCACTTAGCATGTCTTTTATCCACAGTCCAGTCAACTCCAAAGCTGATCCAGAAGATGTGTAACAGATGCTTCACATCTCTCTCTTTTTTTAAGTTCTACTGTGTTAACAAAGAAATCCATGACGAAATCTCAACAAAAATAACGTCCGGGAATTATTTATCTTTTTTTCCTTGAATATGATTATTTCACAGTTTTAGGATGCCAACTAATTCAAAAGGGCAAGACAACTTATACATGGCCACTGACCCCACACTGCGTCTACTCTTAGTCAAAATTGGATCGAATCTGCATACAAGAGGGCACTGATGTCTTTCTGTTTGGTCTTATATTTTAAAGGTGTGAAATCTTTGTGAAAAGTCCATTCGCATTTTTTCATTCTGCCAAATGCTTCTCATCAGAATAAAACAAATCCTCAGAACCCATCCCAGAATCTAGATTCAAATTCTCCACACATGAATACACCAGATTGGTAATTTTAGAAATCAAACTTATAATGAGCTAAAGACATCAAAATGTTAGATGCAAAACACCGGGTAGTACTCCCTCATCACCTTTTTTTGGAAGGCGAGGATGGGAGAAAAAGAAACTTCAGTAGAAAACCTCTGGTTAAAAGTGAGCATTCACCCACTATTTTCAATAGTGAAGCTTTCTTTCCTAGTTATTCTTCAGTACAGTCTTAATTCAGTTTTAAAATACCAGAAGACATATATGGGTTGGGAAACAAAACAATCATACTGCTCCAACCTGTTAGCATTGGGCAGCTTTCAGTGGTATTCACAATACAAGATTAGCACCCGTCTGACGCAGGAACTTTGAATTACAAGTTATTTGTCTCATAAGTATTTTAAAAAGCAATACATATATTCAAGTAAAATCAATGCTACTGCCAAAACGCTCAGCTTCCAATTTCTCCAAGCTCTTTGGCTCCCCATGAAAAGGTATTTCTTGTATGCAGTCTTGCAAAAACTCAGTCATTTCTGCTACTTCCAAATGACAGCTGCCTATGACTTAATGCAGAAAGAGATTTCAGGGAAAAAAAGAAAAAAAGAAATTTTAAAGATCAGAGAATCCAGAAACATGCCCATTGTACGGCACACTTCATCCATGTATAAAGTTGAAATAAAGCAATGAGAAGATAGCTACAAATGTGCAGTAGAAGTTAAGATATGGTTCCCGCTTTCAATGCACAAAGTGCCACCAAGTTGGAAGTCCTTGGCTAGAGGCAGCGCTGTCAATGGAAGTCCATCTGGATGGCTACAGGAGTGTTCTGCACTGCCTCAGTTTTAGTATTTGCTTTCAGTGCACAAGCTATGAGGGAAGACCTAAGCCTAAAGCAGCCCTAGAAAACCTTATTAAAAAGTTGTGATTAAACTTACCACATTCGTCCTAGAAACTACTGCTGACCGTGCAGTTAAGCTGCATGCCCTGGTAGGCAACATGCAAAAGAAGGCATCAGGTCATTCAGATTACTAACTAACTAACACTATCAATTGTTTACCCCTTAGTCATCTTTGATAAGAAATAGGCAGCTTTAAAAAAATAAGTATATGCGAAGTCATAAAATAAGTCAAGCTCTCCTTCAGCTTCATTCCTTAAATTACCTCCCAAATGAACCTTCACTTCCTCCATTTATAGAAAGAAGTAAATTCTTAAAATAAGCCAATGCTTTTTTGCCAGAGCAGCTTATTAGCTTATTGTCATTATGTTTATAGCTATGAAGAAAAGCTGTGAGAAACAGATACTAAAGGCACACATTAAAGATACCCAAATGACATGCAATGGAAAGGAAGGAAATTCTCAAAATTAGATTTACAATAAAAGCTATTAAAATAAACAGGGTAAAACGGATGCATGAGGTAACTTGTAAAAAGCAAAATCTAAATAAATATTAAAAAATACAAACAAAACCCAACCAACCAACAACAACAAAGAAGAAAAAACAAACAAAACAACAAACCAGAAAACAACCCAAAATCAAGTTGTTTCTGCTGTCCTTCAGCAGACAGAGCCTGGGGTAAACCCTTCTTGACTGGTTCTATCATGCCAGAGAAGACACTAAGGAAAAAATAAAAAAGAGCAAGCATGCTTTTACCAACACAAGAGAAAAATACCAGAAGCTGAAAGCAGAGCACGCTGATATGCACAGTGTGCATCTGTTTCAAAACTATTCATTTCCACGTTAGCAGCACACAGAAGACACCGAGCACAGGCTTATACAGTCTCAGCCCACCTACCGTCCTCCTTGTCCAGCACCATCATCTCCGCAATCAAGAAAAGTCCGGGGACAGATGCTTCTTCTCCAGCAGCCTCCACTCAGGGGAGAAGAGAGCAAGTCTCTGGGAACACAAATGAGCTACGGTACAGCTGATCGTCCTTTAGCAGCAAGTGAGCTCTAATTACCCAGTTGTCCAGCTTTTAACCTAGATTGCACTCAGTTAGAATTACACTCAGAAATAAAGCACTTTGCAGATACAAATGCAGTCTCACCTACTTTTGTGCCTCAGAATTGCAAGGAACTAAAACTGCAATTTAGAGAGAAGGGGGATCAGCGCTGTTTCTTTGGTTCTCACCTTCTAAATGGCTCAATTTACACAGTATAATCTATTTTAGCGTAATTGCATTTGATAGCTCATAACCCTGGCTGTTGCAACGACACAGCTTTCAACCTTATAAAGTGTTTTTCCCGTTGGATTTAAGCTGAATCTAAATCTAAAATTATATTCAGAGAGGGTGCAATACCTAAGCCCGACTACTGCTGCCTCCGTCTCTCAATTTGCGAGCTTTGCACACTTGCTATTGAATAAACGAGCGTATTTCCCAGGGACCCCTCTCCTCTCATTCTCCCGTCAGGGTTTCCTGGCAAGCAGCAGCCTTCCCAGCTCGGCAGCACCACCTGCAGCCCGGAGTCGCCGCCCGCACCCGGACCGGGACCCGAACCCGGACCCGGACCCCTATCTGCAACCGCACCCGCAGGTAGCGCCGGGCCCGGCACCCTCCTCCTGGGTACGAAGCTGCAGCGCGGTGGGGAGAGCCCCAGAGCGGAGCCTCGCAGCCTGCTTCTGAAACCAGCCCTGCTCCCTCTCCCTTTATAAATGCCTCGGTCCAGAGCGTTTATCCCAGATTTGCTACCGTAAGAAGGGGGATTTTGTTAGAAACCAGCCAGTAGCTTCTGGCAGGTCAGAGACTCAAACTCCCTGAAGCTGATGCCAGCTACTTGATGCTACCTTACAGCAGCCCGCTACTCAGAGCTAGATTTCGCACCTCTGTTGTGACCTAAAACTTGATACTAATTTTCTGTACAAACATTTTTGGTTTGTTTTCACACCTACATATTAGTTTCAGGGAATGCTCTAGAGAATATAGCTGCACTTTCACTAGGTTGATACTTAAATGAATTTGCCAGATGCAGTACAGACCCTTACAGGTTTGCTCACTTTTCAAAAATGCCATCGATTCCCAAATGCAAATTGGCAAGTTTGGGGCCCGCATCTTTTCTCCTTCTTCTTGCAATTCACAACCCTTGCTCAGACATGTCATCTGTTGTCTCTGAAGGACGGCGGGATCAGGCGCTTCGCTACCAAGATCAACAGCACCATTTCACTCATCTCTGTCTTTTAATCCGAGAAAACATTTCCTTCCTGCTTTAATGATACTTCTTCCTTCCCTTTACAACTGATACAATGGTACTCTAAAAAGCATGATAACGGGCTCAAGTTATATATCCTTAATACCTATTTTTAATTAGATTCTTTATCCCCAGCTGAAGTGGTTTTTCCTTCCCCTTTCATTCCGAATACTTAATCCTAACAGTCCTTGAGCATATTTGATGTTAGATGTATCATTTTACATTGAACCATTTTCATCTAGTGCTTCCAACAACTCCTGTTTCCTAGCGATACTAGTTTGCAAGTGTTGAATACGTATTTTAGCAGAAGAGTGCAACCACCATAAATAATCATTTTCTTTTAAGATGTATCACAAGCTAAAAAGGAAAAGGACTTTATCCTAAAGATTAAAGTCTAATAGTTAAAAGCATAGTGCAAAAAAATTACAGAAATACAGGGTTTTGGAGGTATTTTTATACTTCCAATATACTACTGGCCTCCGTTAGAAAACAGCGAACTCAAAAAAAGGTTCCATCTTTCTATTTGTGTACTCTTCAACCTTATTACCCTCAAAAAGGACAAACCTACCCCAAAATATATGGTACATTTAAACTAACGCTACTTGGTAGCTGCAAGAAAGCAGGTTTTTGATAAAAATGAAGTTGGACATTGTCTATTGCAGCTGACTTCCATAGCAGATCAAACTAGCAGACATAATACGCTTGTAAAAATATATGAAGTACCAGATCAATGTACATTTTATTCCTTCATCATGTCAGAGAGTCTGGATTACTCCCTTTGCAAACGGATATTTTGAAACACTTTATCTGCTTACTTATTCCACATACCAACAATAAAAAGAGTTTTCTAACCCCCAACACATTTGTACAGCAATTAAAGTCAACTACAATTAACACAATCTGTTGGAATTAATCATGGTACCTGATGTCAGTTTACTTTTTTTCAGCAGAAATCTGGTCTTTGCAATCAAAACATTTATGTGTTCGACAAATATCTTAAGTCTCATTATCTTGAAATTTATAAATGCGCTGCACAGTGCGTAGGTTGGCTTGCCCACAGCAAACTCAGCAGTGATTTACGCAGTGGAATTGACTAAAATGCAAGCCTTGAAGTTTTTTGCTCTCAACCTTTCTCTTCCCTACCCCCATCTCTCAGCTCCTAAAACTTTTTTTAGGAAAATATTTGCCAAAGCTCCACTGTTAAAAGGTATTTTCTAATATCAAATCATGTTGCATCAGTCAAGTTATATCATGTCACTTCAAACATACAAAATGATTTTACCTCCCTGCCATAACTTGACATGCCGCCACAACACATCAAGTCAAAAACATTATTGTTGTTGTTATTTTTCAGTCTGCCCCTTCATCCTCAGTGGTACCTGTAGAAACCACAGAAAAGTATTATCGCATCTGTACTACTCTCAGCACCACGGAACATGCTTGCTAAGGAAGCTTTTCGCTTGCAAAGCCGTATCAGACTTCATCGGTGATACTGGTGTCACACTAGGGCTAGCATGCACCCCCAAGGCACCGGCACAGCCCCAGCCCAGAGCCAGAAGAGTGGGCAGCTCCCTCTGAAGCCATAGCCATGGCTTGGCTTGCCAAGTAGCCTTCAGGGATGCAAAATCAAGGAGCACATTGCAACCTCTACCTACCAGGCAGCAAGTGTCCTCCTTGTGATGCAGCAGGGCTACAGGCCAGGGGGAGATCTTTCTGAAATCCTGCCTTCTCCATGAAGTAATAGCTATGAATACCCCCACTGCTGCCTGAGACATCAAAAGAAGAAAAACCTTCAACCTCCAACCCCTGCATGGCAAAGCCTCTTGAAATCAAGGGAAGAACTGGATACTAGCCGCAAATGCCAGGACTTTAAGATGGTCGAAATTCAGACTAGTCTCAGGGATGGGTGAAAAATCCCCTAAAATGACAGCCATTTATGGGAGTAAACCAGACCTGTTTTATTAACAGGCTCATTCAAGCTTGATCCCAAAAGGAATTGGTTTAGTTAGCAAAAGTTTCCATTTTTGTCTATTTGTAACCTGTGCAGGTCCAGCATCCCCTTTTAACATTCACAGATCAGCATGCAAATGGCGTCCATTTGAATCAGGCAGAAAGAAACATACAAAGGTAAAATAACCTCTTCATAAAAAGTTTCTTCTCTCAATTGCACCTCCTGACCACAATTTCCCAACACACTTTTAAAAGTGAGCATAATTTCTCGTCAAGCACAACTATTCAATCAACAGCAGAAGAGATTCCCAGGTGTTACTTTAGTTTGTTCTTCTGATCTCCACATCCCTCTCATTAGGGGTTTGTTTCCTACTTTACTCCTTTTTAAGTGCATCCCTCACTAATTTCCTTTTTACCTCTACCATCATCACCATCATTCCCTTTCATACAGCCACTCATGAGATCTCCTGGAAGGAGGCTATTGGGAACTGTCTGAATAATCAATGGTTCTAGTTTCATTTCCTTACACCACCATCATGTGGGCCCCGAGCTCCTTGTGTTTAACGAGTATGTCTGTGATACTTAAAAGAACACAAACACCCCTATTAGGAAACCCTCCTCAGATCTCAGTTTTTCCTCTCAGCTTACCTGTGCCTCTCACTTCTGTGACTGAGGCAGCATCCTGCTGTTAGCTTGTCAATCAGATTGAAACGGATACAGGTTGGCAGGCACCCTCTGACAGAGTCACTGAGATTAAGACATCACCCAGTTATTGTTACTACTAAAGGGCAGTAATGGAGATGTTAAAAGCTCTTCCTCCTTCTTTGTCCAGCAGTCAGGCAAAATTCAGGGGACTCTTGCAACACAGGTCACCCCTCGAAAACGAGGTCAGAGAGAAACACAAGCCTTGTTCTGCATACCAGTAAGACATTACCCTCACTTAGATTTTCTGTTACTACTTAAGCCTTTAACCTTTGCACACAGGAGGTGAGGGATGAAGAGAGTGTTTCTACTGTTACGTCTTGCTGACCAGTCAGGTAAGTTTATTCCCTCCTCTCCAACACACGGGCTTTCGACTGGAGCATTACAAACCCCATTAATAACACTACACCAGTTTACTTCAGAGAGCGTCAAGAAACGGGAGGAAAGACAAGACGCCGGGAGAGGGATCCTCGGCCCAGAGGCATGTGACGAGCTTGGAGCGAGCTCTCTCTCCACGCACCTCTCTGGGGCAGTAAGCATTTAACCTTCTAGTTGTCAGCGCTGTGGCCCCCTCCCACACTGCTGGATCGCGCAAGCGAGCCTTGATTTCTCTTCATGCCCGATCTGACTCGGCAGGGTCGTGGCAGGTGGACTCTCACCTTTCTGAAGCAGAAACTCCAGATCAAAGGAGAAGGGGGGGGAGGGGTGGAGGGGTGGTAGAGGGAAAAGAGGCAGAGAAATAGGGAAAAAACAGGCAAGGAAAGCATCTCCCCCTCGTCTCTTTAACCTGGTATCCACTTTTCCTAGTTAAAGCCCCCCACCAGTCCGACACAGAGACATTTTATGGCAATTTACGCAATCACGCAAGGCAGTACTGACTGCAACGGGAGCGCGCGGCGGCATTTCGGCACGCCACGGCCTCGGATGCCACCGAAGTTGGCCCGGTGGCGACACCCGCTAAGGCCACTAGAGCTGATAGCGGGCCCTGTGACACGGCTGTCGGCGTCAGGCACTTCCCTGCTGGCCGCCGCGCTCGCCGGGGCCGGGGCAAGCCGCCGCCGCCTCCCGTGTCCCCAGCGCGGTCACCGCCGCACCGCGCCTGCCAGGCACGCCCGGGCTCAGCGGCTCCGCACCACCCGGCCTTGAAACGCGGTGGCGGCCCTCGAGGGAGCGACCCCCCGGCAGCGAAGAGGCAACGTCCCGAGAGCGCCCGCCGGGCCCCAGCACCCCTTTGTGAGGCAGCACACGGCTCGGGGGGTGAGCTATCCGCGGCACCGGCGGGGCGGTGCGGGACAGGCCGGGCAGCAGCGCCCTGCTCGGGCGTCCCCTGCGCGGGGCAGCTCCCTCCGTCCCTTCTGACCCCCCCCCCCCCCCCCCCCCCCCCCCCCCCCCCCCCAGGGCCCCCGGGCGGC
>NDXB01013649.1:30407-40407 GCA_002631895.1 Agapornis roseicollis
TTTTTTCCCTGAAAGAACACAGCAGCACTTGAGAAACAGTGGCCCTGGAGAACATCCTGCATTGACTCATTTGTGAGAGTACTTTTGGTCCTTGAGCCCATTCCTTTTCTCACTGTGGACATGGAGGCTTTTGGGTGCGAAGCCAGAATCTCAGGACCTTAGTATACAACTCTTGAGCTTTAATTCTGAGTTTCCTGCAGGGGTGATGCAGTTTCATCTCAACACAGACTTACCACGTAGCAGGTGTTTGTCTCCATGCAAGGTCACTGTTGGGATGCCAAGAGTTGAAGAGGAAGAAACTGAGGAAACAGATGTTGACTTTGGCACTGTTCTTAAGAAGTGATGCTCACACTTAAGCTGAGAGAGATATGGTCACTGGAGATGAAAAAGAAAGAGATGGAGGTTAAAAGGCAAGAGAGTAATTTGCACATGTGCATGCATGTGAGGGAGAGTCACACAGGGGAGAAAATAATGCAAAAAAGCACAAGCCCCAAAATATTTCACTCCCAAACACACATTCTGCGGTTTGCACAGTCTGCTCTAATCCTACAGTTACAGTCATAGGGATTTTTAGGTTTACAGCTTTAATAAGATGAAGGGATGAACCCCCATGTGAAGGTCCCCACTTTAAGTAAATGACTTTTTTACAGTGTGGTGAAGCATTGTTCTGCATGGTTTTCAATTATATCTGCTCAGCAAGTAATGTCAGAGAAGTGAGCAAGTTTCAGTAATTTTTGAGCCTCCTTCACCCAGTAGATTGGAAATCTCATACAAGGGATTTTACCATGCTTACATTTTAGTACCTTGACACTCAAGAGGAACAGTTAGATCACTCCTTCAAAAAGCACTTACATAGGTAGCAGGCACCATAATGAGTAACTGGGAAAACTTGACACAGATCAGTGGCAGAACTGGGAATAAGCCTCAGTTCCCTGACCTTCCATTCTCTGGAACAAAGCGCTAAAGCAGGAGCTTAAAAGAGGACCAGACAACATGGTCACTGAGGTGCCAGTTTATCATTAATGTGTGCTGTTATTCATTCAGTTATGGTACCTTATACTCACCCTGTCTAGGCAGTTTCTGGGAAGTCATCATGCTCAATACTGCAGAAACTACAGATAAAAGAGAACAGCTATGCTCTGCCCAGGAAAGCTTCTGGTCTCATACTAATTCCTGGTATTCCTCGTGCAAGAGGGAAGAGGCACACAGGAATAAAAACACCTAAGTGCTGCTGTAAGGGCTAGGGTTCAGGCCTCTGGGTCTGACTTGAGGTGCTTGTTCACTTGCTCCTCTTATTTTTCTTTTGCTAGCCTTGTGCACAAGCACGAGAAAATGAAGTTTCTTAAGAACAATATGCTGTTCTTATTAAATTGCAAAGGAAGTCTGCAATATACTTAAGTCAAGCCTTTAGCAGACCCGTGAGGTTTCATATTATCCTATGCTTGAATGAGGCAGATGACTGGAGCAAAAACCAGCTAATGACATAAAAGCATTCTTCTACTTTCAGTCTCTCTTAATTAAGGAGTTGGTTAATGTTTCAGTGCTGGGAATTATAAAGCTTCATCAGGGAGGTTAATATGTTTTTTATTTCATCTTTCAGTTGACAAGAGAAAAAAAAATCAAAACAAAAAAGAGAAGGTGATTAAGTCATGTGCCAGTCAGAATCCCACAGTGAAGGCAGTATCAGGCCATAGCAAAGACCACTGCTGCACATGATGGATTTAGCAGCTATTTCCAAAGTCAGATTTCTGAGCAGATGAGACTTTTGTCTGCCAGTTTAGACACATGGGTTTTATTTCTTGAATTCACACAAATAACCAAGAGTTTGCACAGCTTTATACTAGATTAGCTACAAAAGATCTCTATGTTATTAAGCATTTCAGAATCACTTGCACTTACCTTGCTAGTGTCAGAAGAGAGTGACCATGTGCCTGATCTTGTACCACAATTCAGCAGTCCTGTAAAGAAGGAAAATTACAAGTGCTGTAAAAGTTATGTTCACACACAGAATGTGGGCTGCAGTTCAAAATACCACTTTAATACATACCTGAGATCTACAGACCTCAATTATTTGTAAACTCTGGATTGATATACTTAACTTCTCTGCCTATCCATTGTAAGAATAAATCACTCAATTCTATGACTGTGTTTTGCGTGAAATGAATGTTAAATATTTTCATAAATACAGGCAGGTTTTTTTTTTTTAAAAAAAAATAAAATAGTGTGTTAAAAATACAGCATTTCTTTTAATAGACTAGAAATGGTGAAGCTTCAAAACTAATACCTCTAGAGAGTGAGTCCTTTTCCACCGTGACATAAGGCTGGCACTTTAATCCATTAGGCTTTACAATCTGTAATGACCTTTTAGAGAAATTTACAGCAGATAAGTTAGTTATTCAGAAGTTTTGCTGCTGCTTTCCATAGTACAAAGTTAAAAATAATTTCTTTCTTTATTTTTTTCTTTATACAAGTATTTAGACCTAAATTCTTGGTCTGCTTCTTATTTCATAAGAAGTTTACTGGGCAGACTGCCCCACCAGAACAGCTCAGCTGGCATGAGAACGGTCTTGTGAGTTAAGTATAAACTACTGGAGGATCAGGTTGGATTTGACACACTGCAGATCCATCAGCATCTTCCAGTACCAATACAGGTGGGGAGAAGGGCAGGTTTAAGGCAGAGGAATCTATGACCCTCCAGGGAAAGTGTACAACTTTTCTAGGAGAAGCCTCCTTTCTACTTCTCAAAACTTTCCCAGGATCAAGTGAGATGTGTTCTACTTGTATAGTCAATCTTTCTCAACACTGATGTACAATTTCAATTCATACTGAAGTCAAGCAGAAGTTCAGGAACGCACCTCTAGCCCAAGCTCTCTGAGTAAGTCGATACATGGACTGTGATTCTGCCACCTCTTCACATAGCAGTTCTGGTGTCCTCAACATAAAAAGGACATGGAGCCATTGGAACAAGTCCAGAGGAGGCCACGAGGATGATCAGGGGACTGGAGCATCTCCCATACAAAGACAGGCTGAGAAAGTTGGGGCTGTTCAGCCTGGGAGAGAGAAGGCTGCGTGGAGATCTCTTAGCAGCCTTCCAATATCTGAAGGGGGCCTATAGGGATGGTGGGGAGGGACTCTTCATTAGGGACTGCAGTGACAGGACAAGGGGTAATGGGTTCAAACTTAAATAGGAGAGGTTTAAATTGGTTCTAAGGAAGAAATTGTTTCCTGTTAGGGTGGTGAGGTACTGGAATGGGTTGTCCAGGGAGGCTGTGAGTGCTCCATCGCTGGCCAGTGTTCAAGGCCAGGTTGGATGAAGCCTTGGGTGGCATGGTTTAGTGTGAGGTGTCCCTGCTTATGGCAGGGGGGTTGGAACTAGATGATCTCAAGGTCCTTCCTAACCCTAACTATTCTATGATTCTATGATTCTATCCATGCAGAGTTCCCAGAGTCCTTTCAAGGAAGTGGAAAAGAATCCTTACACCACCACCTCCACTACCCTCCAAAACCCCTCAAACTCACTCTAAACTTTATTAGTTATAACTTTTCTGTATATCCTTCTCTAAAGTTCATTGCTACTGCAATGTTTTCCTACAGGTAGTCTTGCCTATTATTCTGTACCTTGGTGGGTGCAGTAGGTACACCTGAAAAACAAACCTGGCATGCAGAAATCTGCTTCAGTTGTTTTATGGAGGAATCCAGTGAGACAGTGCCTGGTTCTGGAGTGACACATGGAGCTCTCGGGCTTGTTGCCACATCCACTGTTCCGATCAGAGTTTATTGCTCCCAGCCTGATGTCAAGCAGAGACTAATCAAATGTGAGATGGGTGAACAGAGGCGGAGTCATGGGTCTGGCTCTTCATAATCTGTTACTATTGATCTTCTTTATACTGCAGCAGTACACAGGGGTCCCAATCATGAAGCTAGACCATAGCATATTGTCCAAAAATCTCAGTGCCTTTCTTCACTGTCTTGCTGCTGAAGAGGCCAAGCAGAATTAGTAGAGAATAGTCTGAGGTGCAAATAGATGAATTGAAAAGATAAATTGAAAAAACAGACTGATACTGCTTTGTGATGACAATATCCTAAGGTGCTGCCAGGGTTCCCCATGTTTTGTGGCTCCCCCTGACTCTACTTGGAATGGGTGACGTTTGCCAGGTCCTCATAACATCATTCTAACAATGTATCATCTAAAAATGTTGATTCTGTAGGAAAATGGCTGCTGACACAATAGCAGTAGGTGCACAAAAAGGATATGTCATGGCTGCTGAACACACAGTGGAGGAATTCCAGCTACTCCCATGTCACACATCCAGTGAGGGACTGCTGCAGTGGACTATCTTTTGCACATGATTTCATCAGCATGCAGTTCAGTCTGAATCTAATGGTGATAATCTTCTTCCGTTAATTTGTGAGAGGAGAAAACGCATCAACAAACCAGAAATTAATATTTTACATTTTTTAAATAAATCCATGCTGTGAAATTACAAGGTTTCTTTCCAAATCCAAAGACAGAAACAAGTTCAATGAAGATGAAAGTCACTGAAGATCTGATAAAAGCAGGAAGGTGGAGGCTCTAATGAAGGCATACACTACAGTGCACATCTTGCCAACATTTCTTAATGAATAATATGTGCACTCAGATGAGAATAATATTGATTGAGGTCTGCAGGGAAAGTTCTCTAGGAAAAATTTTTATTCTAGGAGCAGAGTTCTCTGTGGAAGATTTTGATCTTTTCCTGCTGCAACCTTTCTCCTCCCCTCTCTTTGTGCTACCCAAAGCAACTGACAGCCAAAAAATGAAAAGCCTGCCCTGCATCTAATGTATCTATCAGATCCAGAAAGAAATGTATATACTGTTACTAAGAATGGCTGCACCATTCTCCTTAGCTGGTAGGGGACACAGCAGTGTGTAATTAGGACTGGATTACTTTACTCAGAACTGGAACAGGGAGCAGATGTCATGCATTAATATTGGCATTTGATTTCACACACTTTCTCTACCATGTTTGCAAAACAATTTGCCTTCCTATCTTGGATCTTGCCTTGTATTTACCCTCAGGTTGGTGTAAAGCAAGCAAAAAGCCTCCAATAACAATATGAAAGTACATGTAGAAGGACAGGCCCATGAAGAGTGAGTAGAGTTTATGATTTAATCCCTAACATAAAATATCAAGTTATTTTCTGACTATGTTGATTAGATTAATATGGCCAGTATGTTTTACTAGGTGCCAGCTCAGACAAGAGGTCATACAATTGTTAAGCCAAGCCAACAATAAAGAAAGATACAACTTATTCCAGATTAATGTTATCAGGCACAATCTGTAGTATGAGGGATGCATCTCTGTTCTCAAACATAGCCAAGATTTTCTTCACCTGTTTTTCCACACAGAGGACTTCAGTTTTGATTTTGCTCCAGTTCAGTGTTTCATATACAGAATCCTTCCAGACGGCCCACAACAAAATTTCATGCTGTTAAAAATATTTGCCCCAATTCTGAACTGCAGCCAGCTTGCATTTGATAGCAGCTTTATGGCTGCAGCTGGGTTCTGGAGGTTTCTTAGGAGTAGAAGATGATCTGCTTTAATTTAGGAGTATCCAGAGGCTAATTACAATGGCCTATACTACAGCAGCACAGAATAATCATAATATACCAGGCAGCAGGGAGCCCAGCAGAGCGATACTGACAAACTCTGGCTTCATATATATGGGTACAACCCAAAGAGAATAACCACTGAGACCCTGCTGCAGTGGTATGCTTGGTTTCACCATTTGCTCAACTTGGTGATGGAGGATGCATACCAGACCCAAACCAGTAACACCAGCAACAAACTTGTAACATACCTGTACACTCATCTGTAGGTGGCAACACCTGTTAGTATCATACAGGGCATTACCTACACAGATGCTTTGGGAAGAGCACCCAACTCCTCTATCCAGACCTATGTAAACCCACTTTGACTGCCTTTATACTCTTGTGATGCTATCCACTGAGGAAGGGTGCGCATGTGGCTGCTATAACAGAGCCACAGCAAAGAAACTGAAAGACTTTTTTGCCCTTGTCAATTTCCCATGAAAAATTATCCCTTTTTATGCCTACTCCCTCTATTCAATGGTGGCAACTCCCTTAGTGGAGTTGTGTTGGACATCTTAAAAAAATGACAAATTACCTTAAAAATATTGGGAAAACACTAATGAAATCAGATGGGCAGATCACATTCTTCTGGTCCATCAGCAAATGACAGAAGTGTAAGACCTGCTATCCTAAAACAAGCAAATAACTGGAGTGAAATGGTAGTCATTGACACAGTTCTCTTTAAGCAGGTGAGAAACTCAGTCTGAAAGCTGTAAAGATAGCTACTGAAATGGTATCAATCTGTGAGTGAGAGCTAGAAAAGCTCTGCTCACAGGGAGGTCAAGAAGTGAGAGCCCAGTGGATCATTTGTTGTGGTTTTAATGCTTCATGGCTCAGGGTCAGTCAGAAATCCCTATACTAAGGTCACGGTTAGGGCAGTCTGGAAAACAGTCTTGTTTCTTTTCTGTTACTGGCAAGGCCTTGCCTAGGTTCTGCTTTTTCTCTCTCTGAAGGGATCTTTCTTCCCTGTAGTAGTCCATAGTGTTGCAACATGATGCAACAAACAGCCAACCAAAGCTAACCCTGGGTAGCATTCAGGGGAGTAAAATTCCATACCATGCCTATTGATAAGCAAGCAGCAATATTAATTTTTAGCTTCAATTTTAAATGGCATCAAGGAGACAGAATAAGAAGCATGGATGGCAGCAAAGTTGTCTGTTAACTAAATGAGCCCTATTTCTACTACACTAGATAGCCCCTTGCCGCTGCAGCAGTGTAGCTACACTTCACACATGGCAGTGTGACATGCAGTGACAATCATCTGTCCCCTAACCCTCTTAAGGGATGGTTTGACTTAGAAAAAGCTGAGAAGCACAGTTTAGAGGGCCTGCTAATAACTACATCTGTTTTAAATAGACATACTTTAACTACATCTTCCGTAGCAGTCATTGGAGTCAAGCGATCACTTTAAAAGGCAGAGATACAACTCTGCAGTATTTTACAATGGATTTAATAGCAAAGCCTTAAAACAAAAAATACCACCATGCAAACACACAGCTGAATCATAAGCATTTAATGAACACCACTCACTGCTTAAATGTGAATTCACACTACAACAGTCTTGCAAATGATCTATAATACCTTGTATTGCCAGTATATAAAATTTGCATAAATATACCTCAAATATTTATAAATCAATAGATATAAGCATGCATTTAAAAGTGAGGATCAAAAGTACATTACACACAGAGTTCTTACACACTCTAATTAATTTAAATAATCACATTTTGCCTTATTAAATTAAACATTACATGGATAAAATATAGCTTGCCATCAATTCTAAGCACTAAAATACTGCTAGAAAAGAGTACTACTGCCAATAAACAGAGAGAGAACATGCCCATAGAGGAATACTTAACTGAAATGTAGCTGTAAGATCTAATGCCATGGAATGACTAACAATAATGTATATATTACATTTAAACAAGCAAGCAGTTTTGGATGACTTTCCACTTCTTTTTCTGGTACTCCAGTTTCAGCCTAGTGAGCCGTAACTGTGCAGGATAAGCAGAAAGCACCAAAGAGTCTGCTAAACCAGTTGCACATTTAAAAAAGGTCTCCTCAGAAACAAGGATAACTCCTTATTTCCTCCAGCTGCTTATTTACTGGTGCTCCCCTACCCTCATGTAATTAGAGCTAAAAAAAACATCTGCAACAACCATCCCTGATAGTTTTTCAAATTCTTTCCAACTGAGATTTAGCAAGAGGTACAAAGAAGCACTGATGGATGTGTAGTTTGGAACAAATTTCTTGGTCAGTCCCACTTTAGAGCTTTTATATACCTAAGAAGTCTACCCTGCTTGAAAGACAGTGATTAAAGCATTTAAAGAGTACAGAGATTTTTATGTAGAGTAGTATGATTCTCGGGATCAATTAAATGTAATCTTAAGTACTTAACTGACGCATGTTTTGTACACTAGGAATTAGTTAAGTGGAAGTTGCCAAATTAAACTTGCATCTTAATTTTGCTGTTAACTTAATTTCAAGAGATTATGCATCGTAATTTAAGAATGATTTGAGAAAGCTTTTAGTGGAACAGTCCCTGTTAAGATGGCTTCAGGAGCACTGCAGAAGTCTGAAAAAAAGAAAGCACACAAGGGAAATCTGACATATTCAAGAGCAAATAATTGCAAATAACAACAACAAAAGTGTTGCAGTTAAGCCTCAAATAATGCAGGTGGCATCACATGAGGGGGTCTCAGTCAAGAGAGACTCAGTCTGAGCAAGGACATTAAGTGAGTTAGTTCATTTTCAGGCAAGAGCAATAAAATCCAGGTTTTTCTTTCTGCAACATGCGACAAGTTAATTTGCCACATGTAATAACATGATGTAGTGATTCACATGCCCTTTCTTTGATGAATGCTTTTCTCAAACATATATGACTTTGACAAATTCTGGGGCAAAGGGGATACAATAAAGCTTTTGGGAATGAGGCAGGAGGTCTTGCAGCTAAAACACTAGACTGGAATTAGGGAGACTTGGCGTTTATTCCAGTTGGTATATGTTTTCCATACAACTTTCATACAAAATCTCTTAGGCACCAGAGCAAAAGCCAGACTGATAAAATTCTTCATAAATGTTTAGGTGCTCTTGGCAGAAACATTTGTGGGGGTGTTGGTCGATGAGAAGTTCAACATTACCTAGCAGTGTGCACTTACAGCCCAGAAAGCTAACCATATCCTGGGCTGCATCAAAAGAAGCACTCTATGATTTATTTAGAAAAATAGTGGCTAGATGGCTAAATAGATAAACTATGAGCATAACCCTAGTCTAACCCAACCCTGGCCACACATCCCCATGCTGTCTTTTGGAAGAATTGTTGTTATTATTATTTATTTTTGTATCATTTACATAGATTATGTCAGTGACTGGGGCTAAGGAGTGGACCAATGACTAGAATGCAACTTCAAGGGCAGTCTTTAGAATATTGAAGGGAAAGAGAACGAATGGGCTGGCTCTGCTGAACACCTGTGTCCCATGTGTAGATCCTCATATCTGTGTATCCCATGCTACAAGCAAACATACACTTGACACAAAATGGTACAGTGGTCACATCTTTCTTCATAATATGGGCAAATAGCCTGAATTCTCTTCTTATAACAAAATACACCAAGATCATTCCCTAGCAGATGAGAGAGCTGGTATAATTCTTTCATGTGCCTGAGATGTCACCTGGACCAACTAACTAACCAAATAGTCTCTTCTGTCTTAGGGTGTGCTCCTGCAAATACTTCTGTTTAATTTATGTGTAATCATTAATAAAACATTGGGCTGGAGGATAAAGCATTACTCCAGGTAATGGAATAGGTTACTCATCCTGGTTTCCACTCCCTGCTTTGCAGATTCTCTTTGTGTTTTACATTATACAGTCTTTGGCTAATCTGTCACCACTGGCAGAGAGATTCAGCCCCACATCACCCTCAGATGACTAAAAAACAAAATCTTTTTTTCTGCTTCTCTATGTTTGCATCCATGGATGTTTAAAAAGGGAAAGCTCCATTCACAAGAATGGAGAAAGCCCTTTCTCCTAGGATGCTTAATAGAACAGGGAGGAGGGTCTCTCCTTGGAGACATAGGTTTGGGTAGCTCAGAAGGAAGGACTAGCCCACAGGTCCCACTCTGCTTGCATGAGTCCTCTGCCCACTGATTTATGGCACGAGGAGGACAAAGTGACTTGCTCAGGACCATAAATATGTGCCAATACCAAGCACAGAGTTTGATTCTTAGTCCTTTGCTTTTCTGACAGAAGTCTGTCTTTTGCCTTACTTTTAGGCACTAATATATGCTTAGTTTTCTCATTACAGAACCATTAAGTTCTCTCATAAACCTATGCTACTGTTTTTATTTTTAAATTGCTTAACATCAGAA
>NDXB01013649.1:45407-53461 GCA_002631895.1 Agapornis roseicollis
CCCATGTGAGGCATGTGGGTGGAGCCCAATTGTGTAAGCTCCATGCTCGCAAAGCTTTGGCATGGATCCCCTCGCTCGCTTTGTTTTCCGTGGCCGGACACAGGGGGAAGGCACATTCAGCACATTAACAGCTGCCACCTGTTGCTCTGTGCTACTTCAGAGGAACCCGGAGGCTGGGGAATCACACTGTGCACTGGCCCTTGATCTTCAGGGAAGTTTGGGATAGCAGGGATGTGCATCTGTCCCCATGTTTTTCTTGCTTGTGCAGGCTCCTGCAGGACACGATACAGATGGGTTTGGGAATCCAAACAGAGAAGAGGTCCTTGGAGCAATTTCAGCACTGCTCTGGTGCAGGTCACTAGGAGGAATTTTCAAGCTCCATTTGATGAGGCTGTCCTGAAGACAAACCCTTCTTGGTTAATTTTGCTGCCAGTGGCTGCTCTAGGAACCTTAAGTACCTCAAGCATAATTATACAGAATAGCAAGAGAAGGCAAAGCAAAAGATATTACTAACCTTGTCAATGACATTTGTAGGATGCCCACCAAATTTCTTCCCTCCTCTGTGCCGCAAGGGTTAAATGGATCTCCATTCCCATGCACTTCCTGTACATATGTAAAGCAAAAAAAAAAAACCACAAAAAAAAAAAAACCAAACAAAAAAAAAAAAAAAAAAAGAAGCAGAATACCATAGGAAAAGCATTCAACCAGCTGACAGTATTACACTAGAAAAAATACATTTTTATGATTTCGACAAAATGTTTACCAGCACTNACAAAAAAAAACAAAAACAAACAAAAAAAAAAGCAGCAGCATATCACTAATGCAGCTAATTCTCAGTATCTTGAAGCAATTAACACAAGTACCTGAATTAACTCATCGCTTTATATCACTTGAGGCAAGTGTGCTATTTGGAGTACCTCTTGGTAAGAATAAGCAATTTAAGATCCATTAGTATTTGGAATATTCTGCTTCATTAAAACCACAGTGATCCCTAAATGTAGATGAGTGGAGAGAAGAAGCTATCAACCTCTTGGTTGTACTAGACAAACTTAAAAACTCTTTATATTAGAGTAGTGTAAAAAGGTTTTAATATAAATACAAGAGAGGCCTTACATTTCTGAAAAGAGGCTTTACCTACCTTGGGTTGAAGTTTCTCATAGTTTTCTTAAGGCTGAAAACTACCATGTGGATTGAGAGGGGGAAAAGCAATTCTGATGTACAGATTTTAATCTTTTAATATTATTCTAGGGTAGTTTTGCAAAATACTCTGTGTTCTATTCTGCTACTTGCATACCAAAATTCATTCTCCTTTATATTGGCCACAGTGCCTACAATTATGGGCACTGGAATTACTTTTTTAAATAATAAATACCTATCTTATGTTTTAATTCAAAATTCCCAAATGATTCAGGGCCCCCCTGTCCTGGGTTTGACCTGAAGAACTTCAAAATCGAATCACTTTCATTTACGATACTGTGTTCTTTTATAGTATTATAAATAATGAAAAAGCAGTGGTTTCAGATTTTAATTAGACTTGTGACATGTCTATAGTACACTAAACAAAATATGTATTACACTGATTTGTTCAACACTTATGGTAAGAGAACAAGGAAAGAATCATGAAAACTTCTGGAAAAAAAGGATGTTCTTTTTCTCCTCAGTTCAGTAACATTTGAGTCTCAAAAGGTTTGTCAGCTTTAAAAGGTATTTTTGTCTTTTTGTAGGGGTGTTACAGAAGTCACAGTGATTTCTGGAAAAAACTGAATTCTTTCACTGTGGTGCCTAATTTAGTCTTAAGTCTTTTCCAAAAGTTGAAATACACTTTCAGGGCCACAGACCTTACAAATCATACAAAACTGGAATGTGTGCAAGTAATGGCTGTCAACTGAATGAGAGATGGGAACTATTTCTCCACTGAAGAATGAATAGTTGGATCCTGGCTAGCACAGAGTCCGATCTGCCTCTCACTCTTCACCAAGAAGACAGTCCAACTTTTTCTGATGCTGCTGATTTAGGTGAAACCGCTGTCCAGCAGAGTAACTGATCAATGCAACCAGGCACAAGAGCACGTCTGTGTTGACAACATGATGCTACTGGAAGGAATTCACTAGGTGACCGTTGTCACACAGCGTTCTTGCCTTGGAAGAAAAACTGCTTCCTGCTTTGCGCAATTTACACGTGGTTTGGTAAGACCTCATGTTCTGTTGAAATAGTAACACAGTGCTGAGCTGAACTCAGTTAAACTGGCTGATAGGCTTGTAGACAGGTATGCCAAAAATAAAAGCTGTCCTGACTATGCATATTAAGAGCACAAAATGTATTCCAAGAGTACTGTATGTCCATTGTGTGGGTAGAACAGGTTTTGATTAACTCTGAAATATCCAAAAAATAGTTTCCATAACCAAACAAAGGCACTGGACTCTGGTGAATCAGGATTAGTGTTCTGCAGCTGTAGGGAAGATACTTTATAATTAGGCCTGCACCCTCCGGCAGATCTCGGTTGGAGGTACCAGCAGTCTTTGGCAAAAACTGGTTTGAAATCAGCCTAGCTTCCGGCTGAATAGCTCTCCTGGTGAGGAAGAAAAGCCTGTGTGTTTCTATGGCTTCCACACAGCAAAAGCTCACTTAGAGTATCTGAAAATGTGGACCTGATACATTTCTATTTTCTCACTTTTCATTTCTTTTCAAGATTTATTATTCTGTAATAAAAGAAGCCTATTTACAAGAATGGTTCAAAAATTAACCATTATTTTTTCTGCCTAAATGGATGTGATGGACACAGTGCAAAATGATCCTTAAATAGCAGGGCAGAGAAGTCAGGTTAAATCTGAAATTCCTATGCTTTTTGCATTTCTAGCTTACCAGTCTACATATACATGCAATGGCTGGGTAGATCCCCATGTCAGGAACAAGACTTGCCCTGGCTGGATTGCAAGACCAGAGTTGGATAGACTGTTGGCCTAAAGTTTGAGGCAAGCTAAGTAGTATCTTCCCCCTGACTCATAAGTATTCCATACCAACATCTCTGATAAATGTCTAAAATGTTTGAACTCCAAAATGATATCAAGGGTACTTCTCTCATAGCTGAGTCAAGCTGTGACAACAGGTCCTGAAAGAGGATATTTTTATAATGCTTTATCTTGTTGTCATCCTTTTCTTCAGTGTCTTGTTCAAGGAAGAATAGCAAAGTCCTTTCATGTCGAATGGGTTTAAGAGCAGTTGGTTGATTATTTCCCTGAAGCTACGTGGCGCCTTGTGTCTCCACATCAGGCTCAGACTGAAGTGTGTGTCGGGCAAATTCCACAGTAAAGTTATTTTTGAAACCACTTCTAATGTTAGTTTATCCTGTCTGAAACCAGGACACTGATAGAAGTGCCTTCTTCTCCCATCTCCACATTAGTAATGGCCAGCAATAGCTCAAATTAGATTGCACACACAGGTATAAATTTAGTCAACTGTTGGCAAAACCTGACTCATTACTGCTTCCTTGAAGTGATCCATTTCCACAAGCTTTTGGTTTGGTAAGTCTGACTCAGAGTCGCCCACCTGTCAGAGGATGCTCCTTTTGCTATCAGTGTTGCATCCCCACAGGTCTCTGCTCTCCTCACTTGCAAACCGGCTCATAGCTCCAACCCTGAAGTCTGTGCTGCTGTTAGAAATGTGCTGTTGGGAAAATCTACTGGGCAAGAGGCTACTGAGCAAGGAAAGCAGGCAAGCAGGGCTGAAGCACTGCTGTCTGGGCCACCTGTGTGAGTAACACAGGCAGAAGAGCCACATGTCCAGTCTGTGTGTGGCATAAGTATCACAGCACCTGGCTTTGGACTTTCCTCACCTCCCATCACACTACTTTTGGCACCAGGCACATTGTTGTGGCAGATCCCAAGTGAAGGTGTTCCTTCTGTGGCATTTATCTGTTTCTTGGCCACAAACCTATGCAGTCTGTAGGCCTGAAATGAGACTAGTAGAGCAATAGAGCAGTTTGCAATTCCTAGAGCTCTTACTTTAGACTCTCCAAACTCAAGTGGACCTTCTTACTTCATTGCTTCACACTCAGTTCAGGTTTAAAAGAGATCTTGGCAACTCTGAGAGCCATGAAACCTTTTAAAGTATTAATAAGGCTACATACTTACAGCAAGGGATGACTCTGCAGGACTCTGCTTAAATTTCCTGTTAACGTCAGATAACAATTCATCCAAATAAAGTAGGTAACAAGTGGATTTTTTCATATGCATTCATAACAAAGTCTAAACAACAGTTATAACAACAAAGTGCTTAATACATAATATTTTCAAAACAAACCACTCAGATTTTCAGATTAAAAAACACTCTCTGAAAGAAAACGAACCTATTCATAGAAGTCCTCTGCCCAGGTCTCCAAATCACACTTTCACCTGTCTAAATACATAGAGCATTAAACTCTATTTTCATTTTCCCATAATCTCTTCAGTTACCTCCATGATACATACTCTTCTTACCTACTCTCATACTGGAGATTCCATCTCCTGTATGTTTTAGACCCACTGACACTGAGCTTCTTCAGGCAAACTGCTGGGGCTCTGGGTATCAAGGTATCAAAACCAAACCTCACAGCTCCTCTAGTGCTATATCCCCTGCTCTCCAGGAGTTTGCTGCATGCTAGGTTGTGGTCTGTCAGTCCCTGGGTGGTGTCACTGCCACTGCCCAGGCACAGGAGGGAATCCTGTTTTCTCACAGATGGCCTGTGTGTGCTGTGTGCAGCAAGGGACATGTACCACTAAATGGCATGCTGTTTGGCTGGAGGCTTGCAGGCTGGTATAACCTAAACAGGCTGGGTATTGCCACGCATCTGTACACTGCTCCTTAGGATCACAACAGTGGTCCTCTGAAACAGGCCAGCTATTCACAGCTGTGACCAGCTACAGCTATATTGAGATGTTGCCTTTCCTACTTTCATGTTGTCAGCATCTTTAGAGAGAAAACCCCACTGTTGCTTTCCATGCTGCCTGTGTAGTTTATATTTTTTTTTCTTTTGCTAATGCATTTATTTGCTGTAATTTTGGATAAATTTTCTCCTTTACTTGTCTATGTTTTTTCCAGCATCACAGCGTCAAGAAAGTCTCTAGCCACTTGGTAATACTAGTTGAAAAGCTCTCTCTTGTCTGAGCTCACACTGGAAAAGACCATATGCAAAGATATCCACTGTTGCTTTTGTGCCCCATATAGCATTTCTCTTTCTTCCCTTAGGGAATAGCAGTCACAATTGGCAGTTTCTTGGCCACAAACCTATGAAGTCCATGGGCCTGAAATGAAACTAATAGAGCTGCTTCCAATTCCTAGAGCTTTTATTTTAGACTCTCTCCAGACTCAAGTGGACCTTCTTACTTTATGCTTCACGCTTAGTTCAGATTTGAAAGAAATCTTGGCAAGAGATCTTGGAGTTCCCTTGCTTTGTGTTAGGAAGTGGAAGTGCTTACTGTGACAGTAGCAGTGCCTTACCCAAACAGGCCAAGAGACAAACAATTCTGAGCTAGTCAAACAACTGAGGTTGCAACAGATTTATAAAAATATCTATCTTTATTTATTTGTATATACATTTCTCATCCTTGTTTTTTCCCCTCTGGTAACCTGATATTCCTGCAAGTCTATTCCTTTGTTGCATTTTGGCCTCACTTCCTGTCAAATTATTACATTTTATTTTGCTTCACCTGTCAAAATGCATGAGCTAATTCTTTTTGTGATGACCTGCCGCAACTTCTTAGTCTCCAGTGACAGGATGCAGCAACTACATGCTTGCAAAGCCTCTGCCAAGAAAATCACCTGGGCACCTTTACATACACATAAGCAGAGAAGACAGACACAGACTGATATTCCCTGTCCAGCTTAGTTCTGCTCCCAGGTACTGCCAAACAAGAAATGTCCACTGGCAAACATGGCCCCTGCACATCTTTTGGTCTCTGAGTTGCCAAATATTCAGTGTCTCTAACACAATGGACACCACCATTTATCTGAATTTATTCGTCACCAATTCTAAAATGCCTTCTGAGGGAACTTATGTTGGGTTTCTTAGGGGGGTAATACAATATTCTGGTATAATGGGTATTCTGATATTTCTTAATTTATGAATTGGTTGCACATTATTTGTCTAAAGGCAGCAGCAAAGAACTACTAAAATACTATGGTATTTATTTTTGTCATTTTTACTGCTGTAATACTGGGTGTTATAATGTATCTGACTTCTCACTCAATGTGCAGAGCTACTATAGCTCCATCCTACCTTGCAGCACGGAAAGTCTGTGTCTGGTAGTCTGATGGTTGTCCAGCAAATCATTACTTGCCCTGGGAGTGGTGAAATGCAAACCCAGGGTATCCTGGGTAAACAGATACCTCTTTAATCTCCTCTGAAAGAAATGGATGAGTGAGAATTGGTGTTACACAAGACCATGTTGATGCTGTTCAAAGTGATGAATTTTACCCTAAATGTTATACTGAGGGAACACATGTGGTGACCAGTGATTGATTACCTTCACAAAGCTCATTTTCACTCAGCAGTGATGAGTTTCAGAAGGGTGATAATAACAGATATCATTGCCTAAGTTCTCTCTCACACGTTGTCTACTGTCCCATGGAAATCAAAAAGTGCTTAATTCCTCTAATAGCTTTTGTGGTACTCTGGAAACATTGACATTAAGTGGGACATACTGCATATTTACCTGTGGGAGCGAAGGTCCACAATGGGTCCATTTAACAATGAAAATTGAAGACAATACATGAGAGAACTGGAAGAACATCTGGAAGGAAGTAAGACTATTCATAGAAGCAAAGCTCTCAGCAGAGATTAAGGACTTCCACAGGACCAGGGATGAACAGGAAGGCTATGTCTACCTGTGAGCTTGAGTGCTTGAAGAAACAGAGTTGGAGCTGGAGGCTTCAGAGAGATGCTTGACTGACCTTGGAGGTGCAGGTTGCACAACCTGAATAAGGAAAAAGCAGATGGCTCATGATACCTGTTAAAATAAGGAAATACTCCTCTTTGGGATATTTCAGCTGGGCTGCTTCCAAGCATGAACACTTCTTACAAAGGGCACAAACATACAGATTGCCAGAGATCCAAAAGGGGTGGCAGTTTGTCAGGAGTGCGCTATCCTCTATAGCAAAAGTCCCAGCAGAGAAGAAGACTGCAATGGGAGGAGTGTCCTCTGTCTAAGGGTTCAAATTAGCAGCTTGCTCCTCCTCCTCCTAAGTGGTACAAACCATGGAGGCAATATTGCTAGGTTAGGGCACTGTTATCTCTCATCCTCTACTACTTTCCATGTAAGAAACGGCAGCTGCTCCAACCCCCTGCCCCTGGCACATGCCTGAGCAGCACCTCACAGGGTGCACAGTGTCAGTAGGAAATTGAAGTAATGAGGTTCAATTAAGCAGCTCCGCATACAGTCGTGGATGAACTTGTCCCAGCAAGAGTATCTAGATCCAGTGGCTCAGCAGGGTGGTTGTGTGATGTGCAGCTGGTTCAAAGTCATTTGTAGAATGCTGAATATTCCTTCTCCCCGTGGGACACATTTGCCCTTTTGAGTACCACACACATGGGGTGTAGCCAGGGGAGCCTCAAACCAGAGGATTTTAATACCACCCCTTCCATGTTTATACATGCCTGTTTACCAAGAAGTAAGAATAGACAAAAGCATGTAAGATCTCCACCTTCATAAAAGTCAAGAAGGCTTTGGCTGACATAACACTGTTTTGCTTTTGCAATGAAATTTGGGATCATTTAGCTTTGCTCTCATTAGTGCATACATAGGACAACACTTACCTTCATTTAGAGGGCCAGCTAAAATTTTGTGTCTTTTCTTCTTCCCAAGTGAGTCTACATTTCAGAGCTGAAAAGAGAAACCATTTATTCCCATTAAGAGCAATTAAAGAGGGGAAAAATAAAAATAATAATAAAAAAAAGATGATAGTATTGAGAAATTTAGTATCATTAAATTTTCTCTTTTTGTTTTTGTTTGGTTTTTTTTTTTTTCCAGTGTGCCTTTTGTTTTCCGCTGCTTTCAAATAAACTTTGCTCCTTGACTTTT
>NDXB01013649.1:53565-63568 GCA_002631895.1 Agapornis roseicollis
TTTTTTTTTTTTTCCAGTGTGCCTTTTGTCTCCAGCTGCTTTCAAATAAACTGTGCTCCTAGACTTGATAGAAATGGGAAGTCAGCCTCTCATGTCTGTGAGGTTAGGCCACAGAAACTATACTTTCCTGAGGGAAGCAATGCTGCTTACAGTAGATTTTACACTTGTTATGACATGAGTCAGTTGACTGTTGTGGTCACATCATATAAAGTTTTCAGACTGTATGTATATAAGCTTGTACTCAGTAATTAGAGGAGCAACACAGTTCATTGCAGAGCACCACTGAGCTGGACAGCTGCAGGGAGACCTGGCTGTACAGTGGTGGGAGACTTTTGGCGTGGTTTTGGGCAGGTGGCGGCCCATTTGGAGGGTGGCAATCAAAGGAGATGAGAAGTCTAATTAATTCAAGAGTTCCAGCTGTTCTGTGAAAGGCTTTTCCTGACTGACACTAAGACAATGTTTACATAATTGCCTAAGCCCAAACCTGTAGCCTTTGAATAATAATAATATTGCCATTCTCTGAGATGCACTTAATTTTCAGAAGTGACCTGATAACAGCAGAAGCAAAACACTCAATTCCACAGTTACATAGGAACAAAAATAATTACAGAATGCATGCAGAAATTAAAATCTATTACAGGCAATTTGTGCTAAGAAACTAAATATCCCCTAAAGGTAGACAACTTCAACCATTTCAGTTTGGTTTTGTTACGATTGGTTATCCTCTCTGTATCACTATTTAGGCCTGAGATCTTTTCCTCATATCTGCTCTAATCCCATTCTTTTGCTGTCTTCCATCATGCTAGAGATATTCTAGGTCCTAGACAATGTGGATATTCAATTCCTGTAATAAAATGTAACTGCAACCATCTTTTTCATTTTCCTTAGCACAAAACAAAATTACATACTGAATTCTAACAAACTCCATGGATGTGCCTCTCATTTTGAGTCTTATGCAGGATCCAGTGGAGCTGAATGGGATAATTTCCCATTAATTTAGTAAACACTGATACAAATAATACAGCAACAAAAAAGCACTTGCAAATAAACCTTATAAAAATTACAGGAATGTAAGAATCTCCTTGATTGAAGATGTTCAACTCCTGAATCACTGAGGAATCTACTCATCAGCTTTCAATCTTCCTGATAACACCACCCAAAGAAAAAGAAGCTTCTGTTCTCCTTTCTAACCACTTTCTGGGCTGCCTAAAAAAACATAACTGCAACTTATTGTTGCATACATATGTTCCCTCCATACTACATACATACTACATACATACATACATACTACATACATACATATGTTCCCTCCAAAAACAGCAGCACAGCAAATAACCAGAAAAGCCATTGTTATGCCCTGTTGAGTCATTTGGAGGATTACCTTCAGAGGCTCCTGACATTTTTCTTGCTGACTTTTAAGGTCTGTAGAATTTTTGCCACAAGTGCCAGAAGGCAGAGGATGTGGGTCAGCCTATCCCTTTCGGTACTCTGACCAACCCAATTTGTCTATCGCTCATCAGAAAAGTATTTCTGAAAGGAAAACAGAGCATTTGTTCTGATTCTGTAAGTGGAAAAACAAGCCTGAGTACCAGTGTGCTGCTCTATACTCTTTCCTTTAGCAAGTAGTTAGAACATCATGACAGCACTACCAAGTCATATCAGACTTGAAGAGAGTGGCACCAAGCTGTCAATCAGCCAGTGGAGAAGGGTCTGACAGTGAGTTAGAGCTCAAGGGAATGGGATAGAGAATATTTGCCTCAAGTGCTGAGCAATCAGGGAAGGAAGATAACTACTGTAATTTGTGTCTCTGCATAGTGACCTTCCTTGGCTATGTTCAGTTCCTACTGACACTACAGTGGCCCCAGTTAATAGGCTTCCAGAACTCCAAGGACAGAACTTGCACTGTCACTGTTCCTATTCTGTTCCTATAAACAACTACAGATGATCCTGTCCTCAGCCTCATGGATGAAGGCCAGTCTGCAGATCCCACTTATGCCATCAACACCATCAAGGAGGGAAAAGTTGTAGAAGGTCTGACCTAGTGCTTAGTATGAGGTTTGCCATCAGTCAGCTACTTGACTTGGTTGCACTCCCAGTCATTTAATGGGAAATGACAGTACTTAGCAGTGAATTCTCACTTTGTTTTCTCTCCTCTGCATTCCTCTCCCACCTTCTTTTCATAGCTTTTCTGCCAAAGGCTGAGGAGGAAAAAGAAATGGCACAAGTCTAAAAAGCCACTTTTGGTAATGAGTTTTGGTACAAAATTCCCGATTCATGCTTTTCCACATGGCTTGTTTTTATCACAAACACAATAACCTAAAAGTAACCTACAGTTCCTCTTCTGACAGGTTGGATATTAAAATGCACAACCATTTATACTTTAAAAAATTCAAATCTGCAGCTTCAAAATGGAATTATGCCAATCACGTAGGCCATCTGGCTAAACTCGTTGCTAGGAAGTCATAAATAAGGATGACATGGGGTCACTTAATGGAAAGGCACTGACATTTCATCCATAGTTTATTACTATCCTCTGGTCCAAACTGAAGTGAGCTTATGGTCTCAGCTTATTTTTCAGTGGACAAACTGTCTCTGTCTCAATTTCCTTCCCTTATACTGTAAAGAATCCATATGCTGCAGAAAGGATTTTATGGACTCAGTTCCATGGTCCAAACTCTAGCAGCAAACTCACTGACTTCAACAGCACACTTCCCACATCTGGAAAGGCACCAGAGAAATTAATTCTGTACAAGTGCAATGGTCAAGGAGGGAGCATGCACAGACTTTTGCCATTTCACTTACAAAACCATAAGATTCAACACTGTTAAAGAAAAAGAATTCTCATCACAAAAGCAAGAGTAGGTCACAGGGCTGTAACACTCTAGGATTCTGCAGCACTACCCTGCTTATGCACATGTGCACACGAAGTCTCTATTTCCAATTGCCTCTTGGCATAAAGAGTAGTTTTGATGTAGAAAAAGGGCCAGAACTGCTATGGGGATCTCATTTATTTCTCCTAGGAAATAGGTTCTCTTCTGGTCTCCTCAGAGGGGTGTGTCCTTGCAGGCAGGGTCAGCACTGCCAGGGGAGGGGAGTCTGTATTTGTCTGAGGGAGGACAGGGACTCAAAAGAAGTCAAAGGCAGATTCAAGAAAGAGATGATCTCCTCTGTGTCCTTAGTGAATAGGACAAGAAATGGGCTTACCTGCAGTTAGAGACACTGAGGAACAGTAAAGCTGGAGAAGCACTGAGAAAGACTGCCCAAGAGGGTGTGGAGTCCCTGCATGTGGAGGTGCTTGAAAGGAGACTGCTCCTGGTGAGATGCAGATATGGTTAAGGACAGAATAAATAACCTCTTGATAGTCATTCCAGACCTGTGACTGACAAAAACATGTTACTCCCACCAATTTGCTGGTTTCTGAGATCTAGTCTGCTCCACTGAGAGCAGTAACAAAATATCTTAGTTCTTCTCATCTGATCTTAATGAAAGTATGCTAAAAGTGGCAAGGAAAACAGATAGGGAAAATGTAGCCTCAGAACACGAAATGTGGAAAATAAGGATATACTGATGGCATGTGAGCTATCCTTTGGTCTCTGGGTGAAATACTTGGGGCTCGGTAGGCGTGCAAACAGAGCCTGCTCCTGGGTGTGCGGGTACGTATGTCTGCCTGACACCAGAACAGCTGGCAGCACATCCAACCTGTGGGTCATCCAGGTAATTTATTGGTCTCGTACCCATTATGAGCCATTATTCAGCAACATCCAATAATTAAAAACAAATATGCTGCAGGTAACATGAAGAACAGCTGACAGAGTCTGGAGGTAAAGACACCACATGAAAAAATTAACACAACAGGCTGTCATTAAAATGAGGCAGACTCCACGTGAACTGATGGCTGCTGGAGTCATGTTCATAGAGTTAGAACTTTTCAGTGTCCTTTTAAAGAAGCTGAAAATATCCACCAACCCTGAGAACAAACATATCATTTTAAACCAGAATAGGCCTGTAAGACTTTTTAACACTTGTTCGTTGATTATATTAATGCCAGAATATATTAAAGAAGTGCAATATAAATTTGATTTTAATTGTTTTGTACACACGCCAGTGAAAAGGAACTGATTGGATACAGTTCACAGGCAGTATGTTAATACGTTATTTTCATATGATGATAGCTTTGCATAATCTTTCTTTTTCCACGATTTAGAAGAACCTGTTGTTAACCAAAGCACAGGAGAGAGGAAGAATACAATTTACATAAAATCGGCTACCCTACACATTAATTAGTAATGTGGCTGAGCGGAAGGTGTGTTCACTTAGTAGAAAGTACACTTTATAATTTATACACCAGCTGTTTCAGTGCTTTCTAGTCCATTTTCCTCCCTGCCTGCCTCTAATGAAATCGTGTTACTGGAGAATTGACTGGGGTGAATTGAGATTTTAATCCCATTGACGCTTCTCTATGGAAAGGCACACTGGTGGGAACTTTTAATGGAAGGTCTGTAATCAGAAGACACTTGTATTCAGTCCCCCACTATAATGACTCTCATCAAATGTTAAAGCCCAGGCAGTGTGCAGAAGGCTAGAATTTCAAGGTTTTTGACCAACCCCATTTGAGGCATTCCTCTGGGAGTGTGTGATTACTCAAGTTTAGCAGTTTATTGCCTCATCTTTCAATATCCAGTGGAGCACAAAATTCTCATCTAGGTTGCTCTTTTTACTTAAAGAACAGGCCAAAATAGACTGCAGAGCTACTAGCACTGTCATTGAGGTTAATTCTTGCTTCTCAGTTAACAGAAGATCAATGGAAAAGCTTTAAATTATTAGAACACAAATACTGCTTAGTCTCTAAAAATGCTCAGCAGCCTTTGTAAAAATTCTGGTTCACACCACATTTTTCCAATACGCACACACGCTCACATTCATTTATTTATTACCAAGTGCTCCTTTAAGGCAAATAGTAACATTAATTGAGAGGTAGTGCTGTTCTGCAAAGACGGATGTAAACATGTATTAAAATCCAGCAGAGCGAACAGTTTCCCTATTCCCCAAACTTTGCAGTCAAGAAAAGTACAGTCATTAAAAGAGAGGTGGTCAAAAAGCAAGCTGAATTGGGAGTTAATGGGACTCATTATGTCGGCTGCATGTTAGTAATGTCTCCTTCTCTACCAGAAAAACAAGCAGAAATAGACACAGAAAAGCAAAACCCACTTAAACAAATGCCTGTTAAAATCCCTGTGAGGAGAATGCATTTGCTCTGAACAGACACAAACACATCAATTAATACAGTGGAAGCCACTTAAACATATACATGTTAAAGAAATAAACTCAAAAAAATGAAGGGGTTCCTGACAAAAGATGTCAAATGCTGTTAAAAGAAATAAATCTATTTAAAAGACAACATATTTTTCAAATGCAGAAAGTCAAAATAGAAGGAATAATAGGAAGAATGCCTCTGAAGAATTAATGTTAAGTTAAAAAAAAAAAGGCTTTTCCTTCCTTCTCCTTTTCCCTCCTCCCAAAAAAGGAATCAAAATGAGGGTTTCTTTAATAAGCATTTCTCTGGCAACTTAATGAATACATTTGAATGACTTTCCTTATTCCCTGTTCTTTCTTATTGAATTGGTCAGACAAAGGTCTAATTTGGGAGTGTTTTTACTTAAAGGAGCTCTTTCTTTCTGACACTTCTTTCGGGCCAGCATGGGTTCAGGATTTTCCGCTCCTTATGCAATTCACTCCCTCTGCTCCCTTTCTTATTTTACTTATTTCAAAAAAAAAAAATGTTAGGATCCACTTGTTATTAGAGGTTCCTTTTTTATGGTTTCCAATCTGAATAGGTACCTACATTCTCACATTCCCTGCAGGATTCATTGCAGTTATTGTATACGTACTATAATTCATACAGGAAGGGTTACAATGTAGCTTTTCATTGGATTATGTTTGTGTGCATTTTTCAAGGCATGTTTAATGTGGATATATGTGTATAGATTTTTCTGAGTGCCTGAGTGAATTTCAGGAGGTCTTCTTTAGACTTTTCCTGCCTGACTTTGGTGGGATTCTTTGAGAGCTCTAAGTGTCCAAATATGAAGGGAACAGCCAAACCTTAGATTTCTTTATAGTTCCTTAATAGGTCATGAATGCCTTTTGTTATATCAGCACTATTTTTTCCAGGCTCTCTCCTGCTTCCTTTTACCAGCCTTTAACTGTCCGCTTCTTGGACAGTTTTCTTACTCTTGAACCTGGCAATGCAACCCCTGTTCCCAAGCAGCTTTCTGCTGGTGTCTCTCAGAAGTACCGATCCATATAGCAGTGATCTGCATGCTTCACAGACATCGATTAATTTATTTCCTCAGCACCTACATTAAGCATGTAATATTACATCAGTCTGGCAGAGAGAGAGCTGAAAGAGGGACAAGCAACTGAGTTACCCAAGGGCACTCAGAAAATCTGCTCTAGAGACAGAGATCTCATCCAGACTCCCACTTCTTAAGCCCAGATATTACTGAATAAGCGTCCTGTGGTCCTAATCCACCAAAAAGAGCAAGATACAAATTCAGACGTTCTGAAGTTGTGCCTAACCACATAATATGAACATCTGACTATGTGTGTTATCTTTTCGAGCTCTCCAGAAGCAAACAGCTATTTGAGCTGTCAAATCTGGCAAATAGGGTGATAGGAATAACAAGATCTTCCACTTCTAACATAAATGTTGCTGTTTAGAGCAGGGAAGCCCTCTTAAACACATTTGCACAGCACTTAGCACAATGAGCCCTCATCTTCAGTGATACAACAGTAATAACTGCCAATAACACTGTTTATGGACATTCTCTCTTTTCAACAACATGAGGGTGCTTTTTCTAATCCACAAAGGCTATAAACTTGAACTATTGCATTATTTCTAAGGGCAAAAGTGAGACCAGAGATCAGGCAGATGAAGCATGTCTTTTGTGATTTATCTGCTCACTAGGACCACATTCTTTTCTTCAGTGAAACCATAAGAAGGTGATGATCAGTGCTTAACTCAAATGTAAATAAGTGCAGCATCTTTTGGAGGCCAAAGCAATAATCCCATTCAGTCAGACATAAAAACTGATATGGCTGGGAAATATAAGCCATTCTACACTTCCTGTGTAAGGTAGCTGTAAGGTGATTTAACAGGAAAGGTACAATCTTTGTTCTGTGAAAAATCAGCATAGACTAGACAAAACCGCAGACATCAACGGTAGGAAACAATTCCACATGAGTCCCAGGGGGTAGACTAGCCAGCCCAATATGGTGTAGGTCTTCCCCCTCCCAGACTACAGCTATATAGTAGTCCATGGCATTCATTAATTTCTTGGGCTCTGTTAATCTCTAATAGCTTAACACACCATATGTTTCTTTCCCCAGGACAGACTGCCTTCCATAACATGGTCCTAAGGAAAAAAATATCCAAACCTAGTACTGCCATTCAGAGAGAAAAGAAAAGTCAGCAGACACAAAAAAATTGAAATGCTGTCATTGAAATTTTGTTGTGTTGAATCATTTAAATTAGATCATGAACTACTATATTGATTTTTTGCATTTCCAGGGAGCATGGCATTTTAAGGAAATAAGGTGCTTTATATTTGGTTTTAGGCATTATTTAACAGTAAGTTTTACTCTTCTTTGTAAAGATTCAGTTGTGTGCCAATAGCTTGATGAGCATAATTTAGTCATATCTGCAGGACTATAACATGGTCATACAGCTCAGGGGTCTATAACACAAGTTCTTTTATAAATTCCTGTGACCTACAACAAACACTTTTGTATGTATCTTCAATAGATTGATCTAGCTTCTCTTAATATTGCATGACCATGCATGTTTAACAGGGAAGCTGCTAATAGTGACAGTATTTTGTATCCTTTAATTACATGGTAAATATTCAAAATGCAGTTCCATGGTTTCTTACAGGAAACAGCAACAGAAGTGGTAGTTACAAAAGTGAATGAAGCAAGGAATAGATTATTCATGCCTTTGCACAAAGCAGAAGACAGAGCACACAAAGAAACAGTTGTCTTGGAACTTACAGTTAATAAAGGTGTCCATGAAAGCCAAATACATAGCATAGCAAGTTCCTTCCCAGGAGTTTCAGTACAGTGACTTAATTTGCAAAAAGGATAGAAAAACAACACTATGGGATTGATGTAACTCTAGCAAGATGGGCGAGGGAATATGAATTTGCAAAGTCCTAATGAACAGCTCTTCTGCAGATAGCAACTAAGTGGAGGAGATACCTGCTGGCTAATCGTTTGGACTCCATGACCTACAATCATGAAATCAGTTTTATATTCTCTAGATATTTCTGCAGCACTCAGCTGGTAGACTATAGGAGAGATAAATTGCAGAAAGGTCTATTTGTCCCACAAATACTCAGTACTCCAAGATACATTAAATTTCTTGTTGCTTTGGGGAAAAAAACCCAACTGAAATAGACTGTTAATTTTGAAATCTTCACCCAAACTGGAAGCAGAATTCGCTGTCTCTAAGCTAAATAAAATCTAAAGTAGTAGGAAGTAAAACAAAAAATAATAATGATAAAAAATGCACAGCACCTGTTAGCCCAAAGGTAATATATAGGATTTGCTAAAAATAAAAATAAATAAAAAAATAAAAAAAAAAAAAGAAAACCAAAGAAAAATTGCATACACTGTGCCAAATCACCCCCCACTGGTTTCTGAGGTACCTGCACTGAACTGAAGTCAGTGTCAGCCGGGGAATCATGAAGTTGTCAGACAAATCTTTCAGGTTTCAGCCCGAAACCTACAGCAAGACCCACTTGCAGGACAGCTCTGGCAATGCCCAGTAGAAAATCTGTGCTCCTGCCTCTGTAAACACTTCCTGTACCTCTCACATCTGCCTAGCTGCTGCACCTGGGGAGTCTGAGCTGATAGACCAGAAGCACCAGCCTTACCGTTTCCATAGGAAGCTGCGATTTGTGCCAAGAGAGTTTCTGCTGAGCTCAGCCCTCTTGTAGCCTCCGCCAGCAAGCAATCAGCTGATAAAACCAGCTCCTGGGAAGGGGTGCACATCTCTTGCCTAGAAGAGGAAGAAGTCCCAGATGCCACAGCACAAATGAATCCCAGCAAACTCCCAAGTGCCACCAAATGTGTGCTACATGCAGGCAACCTAAAGCGTGTGCTCAGAAACAGGGCCACAACTGTGGTTCAGGAACTAAGCTACTGTTACATGTTTACGCTGAATTGAAAGTGGATCCACAAAGCAGTGCATATGTTTGTCTGATAGTCATTAAACAGGGATTTGACTGCAGATCTTCTGGGAAAAATCTAGCAGGAAAGAGCTGAGTATCTGGCTCAGTCTTGGCATGCAATAGTGCAGCTCCATTACCATTAGGGAATTGGCATATGTCTGGAATTAGGGATACTGGCAATCAAGCCACTTCTTTACAAATAACTAAAAAAAGTGAACAAATTGTTTGTTATCAAATTGATTCAGGCATCTGGGACAGTGTGGGTGAATACTATTGATTATTCTCATTCAGGTTTTAAAGAGAATTTACTTTGGCTGACTGCTCTCCTTTCATATTTACTTGCCATGAACATTCAAGAGATCAAGTTTTACTAACACAGATGTGACCTTGGCCAAGTCCTTTTACCCATTTGTGCTTTCATTTCTTACTTCTCTCTTACCTGTCTCAGTTGTAAACTCAAATAGATTGCATCTATTAAGACCTATACCTTAATTAAGTATACTGGGTCCTGTCTTGTCTGTGATCACTGCACAACTCTAATACAAATCAGAAAAACAATAAATTGTGCAATATGTGTTTTGAAGCCTCATGTATGGCAGGTGTTAGTGGGAAAGGAATTTGAAATTCAGGGGTGACATCCGAGCCCAATGCACTTGCTTTCTTGTTCATCCAAACATGTAACTCATCTGCCCAATCATGGTGAGGCCACACAGCTGAAATTGTGAATACTCAGTAATGGGCTACTTGCATCTAATTGCCTTCCAGTAGGATTAAAA
>NDXB01013649.1:63645-105638 GCA_002631895.1 Agapornis roseicollis
AAAAAAAAAAAAAAAAAGGAAACATAGGAAACAAAACCTTTTAAAATATTTTAGAATACTTAAAGTATTTTAGAAAAAAACAAGAGAACCAAATTTTGATCTGCTCAGAAAACCTTTAAGAGCAGAAAAATGTGATTACTTTTGTCTGATATATTACTTACAAATTACATCTTCTGTTGGAACCCAGTGCTTTTTCAAAGCCTAGTAACCTGCTTGAGTTGCCCAGTAAGCAGACAGTATATAAGTAGAAGCAAAAATGATAATAAAAAGCTTTTTTTTTGTTTCTCTGGGACCAGCCATGTAGGTGGCCTCTAGCTTCCTCAGATAGAGTTGCTGCTCAAACAGCAAAACTCACACAAATACTGCTTTCCTATAAACTTCCGTCATAGGTCCCTAATGTGCTCCACTACATTAACCCAAGCTCTTTCCCCTGGTCATGTGTGGAGCACCCCAGAGCACTCCAGCTCTTCCCAGATTCCTTAGCTTCTTTTGCAGTTAAGAGAGAGGAGAACAGACAGGGTAGCTGGCTTATTTATCTACTTGATTGCCTGCTGGTGCTGAGCAAGCCATTACCAAGCAGAAGGGGTCCTGGTCCTGCTCCATTTCTCAGTGTATGAGTACATACGAATTTTGACTCCTTTTTTCTTTGGCTCCATGTTTTTCCACAAAGGGGTTAAATGATTTTGAGACCTCTCCCTCATCCAGAGGCTATACAACTGCCTCAAGAACTAGTAGACAGTAACCCGCAGAGTACATACCTGTATAATCCTTATTTCCATAGGAGTTCTGGTTCTGGCCTTGCAAAAGATGTTTTACCAGGGACACACGGGCAGCACTGGTGCCAAGCACAGCTCCATTCCTAAAAGTGTGGGCATGTCAAGCCCAGAGAAAGTTTCATACAGTAAAGCCACCATCTCCAACATCCTTTCTTTATCACAGGGCAAGTAAAGGGAAGAAGTGCATGCAGAGAAAGACAACAGCTTATGTCTTTCATGGAACAACATCAAAAATGTGCTTTTGGGTAGCCCAAAGTGTAAAAGCCCTCCTGAGCTGTAGGTGCTTAGCAGGGAAGTCCCTGAGCACTCAGTTCTTGCAATTTAGCACTTCTGATGGCCAAACATTTTAACCTTCTAGACCACTCCTCCCAGCTGCCAAATTAGGACACAGTCCTGAAGGGTGGTTGATCCTAAATTATTTAAACTGTTTACTAATGAGGGCCAAGTTCTCAGCTACTGTAAATTGGGACAATTTCACTGAACTCACTCAAACTAGGTAAATGTAAACCAGCTGATGATCTAGTTTAACCAGTATAACTTTTGAGTGCATTTACTGAATGATGAAGAGAGAAATGTACATTGTTTGTGGTGATATTTGGTTTGTATTGCTGGGTTTGTGTGGGCTTTGGGGGCTGTTTCTTGGAATTTTGTTTTTTGGTTTTTTTTTTAGGAAGGAGAAGTGAGGTGAAAGGAATTGGTTTTGGCCAGCTTAAAAGTGTAGAGCTGAAGCTGGGAAGCAAGGCAAAAGAACACTTTAATAAGTAGAGAGTGCCAAATGAAACACTAGCTTTTCTTCTGTAGATGGAGAAAGCTAAATACAATATTCATGTTACCTCAGTTTCTTCCATCATTACAGACATAACCATTGCCAAGACAAAATAACCCCCTCTGCTACTGCATGAACTCTTCATGGTGCAGTTATTTGTACCAGCCAAACAGAAAGAAATTAATCCCATTTTGAGCACTGAATCTGTGGCCAAAGATTTCATTATGTTGTTACCATTTGGGGCAAGTATACAGGAAGAAAAGAAATCTCTGCCAGGATTTCAGACTGAAATGTACATTCAAAACTTAGCTCATGACTTCCCAGTGCCATTGGGAGTTTTTTCCCAACGTCTCACCCTGAGGGCATCATGTTGTGAATTCAGCAGTCAAAATGTTGCCATGACATATACCTCATCAGATCAAAGACACTGCACAGAGTGCCAGGGATGGATATGATTCTTTGGACTAATTTTATTATTGTAACTCCACTGACTTCAGGGCGTTACACCAGTGATGAATTTGGCTCATCATACACCAAATGAAGCTTAACATCTTTTGTTCCAAGTCTTCCTTTCTATCCACCTCCTCTGCTACCACCTGCTATTACTCTTTGGATATGTTTACACCACATATTGCAAACAGCCATGAGCAAGCTCTGCCCACGCTCCAATCTGACAGCAGCCATGTGACTGCATTGGCACAAAGTCTGAGCTAATAATCCCTCATGAGAAAGACCTTTTTCAGTGAATAGCATGGGCAGGATGGGTGTTCATCTACCCATACAGTATCAACATGCCCAAAGAGTGATCTATGCTGGGAATCACTGTACAGGTCTGGAATCTGCTTCCTTTCTTTTCACACAGACTTTTTCCCATGCCCTATGAAGAGATCTTGTACTGGCATTCATAATTCCCACAGTCAGCAAAATGCTTCTGAGTGGTACAGAGAATTACTGTTTTCATAACAGTCACTTGTTGGTACAGAGCACTTCAGTAGTGTTTAGTCGTAGATACTGAGCTTCCCTCTCTACCAGTTTAAACAAGTTTTCCACCCACAGAGCAGACAAAACAGTGCCATTATTCAAATCATACCACATCTCCCCACCTTTGTACCATTTCACTGCTTTCCTTTGTCTTCTGCATCAGCATCACTATGGCTTGTTGATAGTGCCATTCCTGCATATGGCTCATCTCCCTTCTTTGCAGTAATACCTATTATATTTCCTGGATTCTTACTTGGCAGCTTCATCTTTCTCTTTCAAAGACCTGACAGAGCATTCTTCTGGGGTCCTGCTGCTCCACTACATCCTTGACCTATACCAGAGTGAAGACAAACCTGTAAATATCACTATGACTGCAATGGTAAATAACCTGTGCCCCACAGCAGGAAAGGAACAGTATGATCCAAGGCCTCATAGTGTCTGTAAGACTTTGCATCTCTTGAAATTTATTTTGCTTGATGTGGGGAGAAGCTGGGGTTTTCATACTATATTTTCATACCATATTTTCAAACAATTTTAAGCTACTTAAACTCAGTATTATTTACTTAACTTTTGTTATCAGTTTAATTGAATGACCACACACCAAGATAAGCCAAGTAGTTATCCACTCCATTGTGGTTTTCTGCACAATCTTCAGTCATGCATTTAGTAAATCAGACACTTTGGGCTGCTCAGCAGTAAGCAGAAACAGAATCAGGGCATGCGTATAGTTTCAGTACGCTCAGTAATAAACTCAGGCTGTGGCTGAGCATTTACATTCCTATTTCTGTGCATGTGTGCAATGAGAAAGGAGGGCCATTGCTCAGCATGAAACTCCTGCCTCCACCCCAAATACAAGGTAGAACTAGGAACAGTCTGCAAGCAAGAGGTACTAATTTTAACATCAATTATTTTTGCATTAATGGAAGCTGAAAGAGAAGCCATCATGGTTTTTCCAGGAGCTTTACTAATAGCTTTGCAAAAAAATAGCCCATGAAGATCCTAATTAAACAGAAGCAGAAAAGGAATGTGGCTCAAGAAACAAGAGTGTGGAAGCACATCAAGAAGACAGAAATAAGACAAATATTTTACCTTCCTCAAAACCAGCATGAAAATACTTTGAAAGTTAATATTTTGTGTGTGCATCCTCATGGCCACATTTACTACCCTTGTCAACACTGAAAGTTTTTAAGTTCAGAAGATGCAGTATCACTTCACCTTTCTTCAAATCTGAGACTGAGACTGAAAGACCTTGTAAAAGTTATGTGGAGTTTGTATTGGCAAAAGATTACAGAGATATCTTTCCGGAGCTTAGCAGTAGCTCATGAATTGTCCATTGATGCAAGGAAAGGGAGCCAGGGAATCCAAATATCACTCTACAATTTTTTTTTCCCCCATGGGCTGCTGTTTCAAGTGAACAGCTCTAGTTCACAGTGATAAAGGAAAATGATTTAAAAGCCACTTGATCTGTGTTGTCTCCATTCAAAACGAATCTAACCTGATTTATTGTTCCTCAAATGGCTAAAACACTACTTTGCTTAATGTCATTAAAAACCTGATATCGGCACCCAGTCCTAATAAAAGTATCGGGAACATGGTAGTAACCTACCCATAGAGGGAAAATGAAGCTGTCATTTTTCAATATAATTAAACCTGGTTTCAAAAATCCAAAGGTCTGTAATACGAATTACACTAATTACTTTTTGTGGTTTAAACATTGATTTCAATGTTAAATTTAATGGACTTAATGGATGTTGCTTTTCCCATCAGACTGGTGGCCGATGTTTGTCTTGTTTCTTGACCACTTATAGATTTCTGTTGACCCTTTAAACATATTACAATCGGCAGCCTGCTCATTCTTCTTGCATGAGAGTACTTCTATTACTTTCCATGGATAATCCCAGCTTCCATGTAACCTGTCTCCTGAAGTTATTTTTGGCAGTGAAAAGCATACATAGTCCAGGAAATAGAGAAAGAAGTCATTGGACTTAATTTTCAGAAATGTGCAGGCAATTAATTTTGCCTAGGGAGTATGTGAAATCCAAACAAACATTAGGAAATAGCAAAATGTGCAAAAATTCACAGGCCAATAGTGCTGCTGTTTGCTGCACACCAGTCTCTTTCCTGCACTTATTCATAACTGAGCAGAGTCAAAACATAGGAGCAAGGATGATGAGCCTAGTTCTGAACTCCAACTGGTGTATATCAAAATCTGTTGGAATTACACCCATGGAAGAGACTTTGGAGACTGGAATCACATTCCCTCCTGAACTTTCTGCTTATCCAGAAAACACCAAAAATAGTGCTCGGGTTGAACAAATAAGAAATACTTTACAAATAATAAACTGTGGGCTTACTGTTGACTTAATGACAGAACCCCCATGGATTTTAAGGAGAGTCAGATGAGATACACTTCATGTGTGATCTATGGGAGAAAAGATTTCTGTATCTGGGCTCACACCCAAAAGACACTCTGCAAGGGTAATGGTTGATAATGCTTTGATTCTCTTTCAAGAGTTAAAATTAGTCAATGCTGTGCTCAAGTTAGACAACATGACTTGTTCCAACATTAAGAACACAAAGCCCAAGTTCTTCAGATCACAGTGTGTGCTTCCATATAAGTTTATAAAGCACTACTTGGGAGAGGAGGTATAATCCAAAGGTCCAGGTGAAAACAGTGAGGAATGCTGGATGCTTCATATGCTGGGAAACAAGGCTATTTACAAATAAGTACATAAATAAAGAATTTAGGAAAGGATTTTTAAAATATGTTAAAAAGTTTGTTCTCCTAATAATATCACAGTTAGTAGGCTAAGGTTAAAACAACAGCAGAACATTTGCTTTCCCACCAGATTGTTTTTACATTTGTTGTCGACAGACAAGGGAACATTGATACCAAAAAGGAATTGATATCTTGAGATACTTGTACCATTTCTTTTCCTGCAGCAGAAACTTTAGATGCTAGATAAGGGGTAGTTGGTAAGAATGGAAGAGAAGCCTACAAATAATTGTTATTTCAGTCTATCAGGAAACCTACAGCTGCAGTGAAATCAAGTAGAAGTTTGCTATGACCACAGAATTGCCAGTTGTGGCTAAGGACAGCAGAATTATTACACATTTATCTATGGCAGGCTTCCTACAGAGGTGATGCCAAGGGGAATTATCATTCATCAGAATGCTTTTCCTCTTTCACCCTGTTTGCAGTATGTTTCCAAGCAAAGTTGTGCTGCTGTATTTGTCACTGGCCATGACTGAAACTGTAACTTGCATGATTCTTAGAAGAATAACATTAGCACAGAGGAATTCTGCCAGCACCCACATGACTGTTTCTGTCCAGGGACTAAAACATCTGTGCATAAGTAAAATACATATATATTATCCATATGTGGATTGAAAGATTTAACAGAGTCAAAACACACAGCTCTGGGAAAATTTCATTAGGTTAAGGGCCAAGTAATCAGCATGTATAAACTAGCATGGTTTCATTGACACCAGTGAAGCTCTGCTGATTCACATCAGCTGAGGAGCCTTGTCTCATAAGTGTATTTTTTTTCTGTATGGAAGTTTGCGGAGCCCAGAGTTAAAGAGTATCATAATCCACAAAGAAAAGGAAGAACATTTTGGAAAGGTGATTTAATTCTTTCAATGTAGGAATTTAACCAAAATTAGAACTGGATCCTACCCAATAGGTAAAACTTTTCTACAGGTTTAAGGAAGGTTAGAAAAACTTAAAAGCCTTTGGACTGAACTGCCAGTACTGGCCTTCTCACCAGTGTCTCATGGGAGGTGACATACTTCTTATGTCTCAGATTTTAACTGAATGGAGAATTCTGGTGGATATGTGCTGGCATGTGCAGGTCCCATTTAAATGCTGCAGTGTAATGATTGCATAAAGCCTTTGTATAGCTAGAAGATATTTGAGTTCATAATGTAACATGTGCCTTTCCAGACTAGAAGTAGTGGCATTATTGGTTATTTTGTATCCTAAGATCAAGCTGCAGAGATGACAGGTTAATAAACTTTTCTCTCACCAAAGGTAATCCTAAGTAAAATAATTAAGCAATAGAAGAACCTGCAGAAAATGGCTCTCCAGTTACCGTCAACGATCACAGTCCAAAGTTAAACATATCCAGCCATAAAAATTCAGATCTGTTTTGACACTGGAAGATGAAAGATATGCTGGTCTCATTACTCACTCAACTTTCCTCTTCTTCCTTCTAGCAAGTATTGACACACCATGTCACTTTTGAGAACTGCTCAGGTATTTTTCCAAGCAAGTATGTGCACTTCTGCAAATTCATCCTTCCTCTTCTCCACCTCTGAGCTATATATTTAAACTGGTCCATGGACCTGAGTTGCCTTGGGCCTTGTCTCTGGGATGACAGCAGCCCCTCATTCCTGTAAGGTCTTACACAGACCCTACTCAGGGCAGCAGTGCCATCCCTTCATGAGTGTATCCAATTTCCATATTACTTCCTCCCCACATTGGATACTACATTAAACCAGAGACAGGACCCCTAGAGAGAGGTGTTTGAGCATTTACATTAACCTGTGACTGAAGTAAAATACTGGGCTCTGGGAGTGCTTTGGGAAGGAAAGAAGTTTTTTGTGCTTGTAACTAAGAAGTACAGTGCAGGCAGCTGAGCTGGGGACCAGGAGCCCTGGAATGCTGTGGCAGGTCTTCGGACCCTGTCATTAACTAGGGAACAGCTTTGAGTCAGAGCCATGCCACTTTCTCACTCTTGCCTTACTAAAATGAAGTAACTAATACCATGTTTTCTCATCTCCTTGAGCATGAAGGAGGACAGATACTTTAATATAATGATTTTAATTCACAGCACTTAAAAATAGGCTCTTAACTCTATATGCTGGCATCTAAATAAAAGCAGCCTGACTTTGAGAGGTGCTAAGCATTTGCACCTCCCAGCAATGTGTACACGAGCTGTTTTAAAGATCTCCAAAGATACAGATTTTCTTCCCTGCCAATACCATTTCTCTCTCTTTCAATACAATTTTATAGGCCATCCATTTTGACATTACATCAAATTAACACTAAACACACACCTACCACTTTGGATAGACATTTCAAGAACCCACTCTTCACAAAGAACAAGGCAGGATGCCTATTTTGTGTTACAGACAAGTTCACATTTAATTTCAAACATGTGCATAAGTCATGGAGAATTCATTTTGACTTCTGTGTTGTCCTGAACAATGACATTTTCCTGAATCGAGGACAAAGAAAGTAATTGGAAAATCAGTGACAGCAGAAGAGATAATGTAATATGCAGTTTAGCAGGGGCATCTGTTTCTCTAAATGAGAGACCCCAACAGAAAAATACGAACCAAGAAGAAAATTTGTTCAGTAAGATTTGAAAATAAAAGAAACAAGCAGAAAATTTTCCCCCTGCTCCTCTGGATGAATTAGCCAGTGGAATTAGGAATGCTAAAGAAAAGGGAGAGTGCATTGCTGTGAACTTATCTGAGCTTTTATATCTCTTCCATTAGGTAATTTTCAAGTAATGTTGATTTAGCAGTTTCAATTTCATTTAGGAGAGGCTGAACAATGTTAGATGTTAAAGTCTTCCTTTCAGGTTTGTTCTACAATTCACTCTGCTCTTTCTACTCTTAAGCCTGTGCTGCAATGTATAACCAGTTATATATTCCATATTAAAAATGTACAATGTTTCAGAAAAATGAAATAGTTTTCAAAATTGTCCCCCACTGGTAATTCTGCATTTGATTGTTGAAAACGTTAATCTTTTCTCAGGCCTGAAATTATGAGCCAGCTTTATTGGTCAAAGGCCATAATAATTTGAGCTCTTGTTTTATAAACTCATTTCTGCTGAGTGATATCCTGATAGGAGCAAGAATAATAAATCACAAACATGTCCCCCAAGATTGCATTGTAAATGTCAAACTAGACAGGAAATTGTAATTAAAGAAAGGAAATTGCTACAGAGAAGCACTTGATTTTAAAATGAGCTAAGCACAGAATTTTCTAAGCATTTAATTATAGACCAATTTCAACTGACTGCTTTGCTTTTGCAGTCATATTTCTTATTATAACTCTTCTACATAATAACCAAATCTCTGTGCTTACACTGGTCAGGAGTATTACTACATAACACTGCATAAGCAGGAGGATTACTAACTTTACAGAAACCATTATCACATTTTAGTATGATGGGCAGTGATATCAGAATTTTAAATCAGTGACAATCTGATTTTAACTCATCTACGAGTGGATATCTTTTCATAACAGCAACTGCACCTCTTGGCGCCTCACTCTTAAACAAGCAGCAGGACCAGTTCTGAAACACCTAGACTGACAAACTCCTGGATGAGTGAATAATGCAGTCAGGGACAGACACTCTATCATCACAAAAAATCACTGTTATCCAGAAAGGTTGTTGTGGTTTAAACCCAGCCAAGCACCTCATTCACTCACTCAACCCCCCTTTCTTGTCCTCCCCTGCTTCCAGAGGAATGGGGAGGAGAATCAAAAGAATGCAACTCCCACAGGTTGAGATAAGAAGAGTTTAGTAACTAAGGTATAACACAAATCACTACTGCTACCACCAATAATAATAATGATAAAGGAAATAACAAGGGAAAAGAATACAGCATCTCACCAACCACCGACAGATAACTCACGACACCCCAACTCAACCGGGAGCTGACCAANCAACACAAAGCTGCTACCACCAATAATAATAATGATAAAGGAAATAACAAGGGAAAAGAATACAGCATCTCACCAACCACCGACAGATAACTCACGACACCCCAACTCAACCGGGAGCTGACCAAATACCTCCTCCAACCCCCAGAGCACTATCTCTTCTGGGTAACTCTCAGTTACATCCTGGGCATGACATGCTATGGTGTGGAATACCTCTTTGGTCAGTTTGGGTCAGGTGTCCTGTCCCTGCTTCCTCCTGGCCTCCCTTCCTCCCTGGCAGAGCATGAGACTCACAAAGTTCTTGGTCAGAATAAACATTACTTAGCGACAACTAAAAACATTGGTGTTATCAGCTATGTTCCCAGGTTGAGTCAAAACACAGTGCTGCACCAGCTACTAAGAAGGAGAAATATTGACTGCTACTGCTGAACCCAGGACACTGTTGTGATTCCTATCAATCTAGACAGAGTCATTCAATGCCATAATAAAGTGTGCTATCTATTTCCTCTCCAAGTCAGAAAAGATTTAGAGAAGAAACCAGTATGTTCTAGTAATGCTAGACTAGCAAACCACTTAAATGTGCAGGTGGTGGTATGTTGAGCAATTCAGGGTAGCTTTTTTGAATTCTAAATTCTGCTACTGAGCCTTTGTTTTTCACTGATCTTATAGTTCAAGAGAGTTAACAGGCCTTAAAAACCTCTCTTCCCATCTCAGCCAGACCCAGGAGTTAGTCCTCAGCTGCCCAACCATCTATTTCTACCTCTTGTCAATACCGCAGTTTTATAAGTGATAGGACACAGTTCTCTTTTTCTTTAGCGTAGCCTGAACTTTTATCAAAACTAAAATATACTATATGCCAGCACACTGTATCTTTTTTGATTTGAAAAGACAGATATGCAGAAAAACTTTTCTACAAGAACTGAAGCTGGAGAAAATCCTGTTACACTGAATCCTCATTAGGACCTAGCAGAATTCACTGAATACTTGACACTGCATATTTCCAACTAGGAAGGAATAAATCAAGATGCAGATGTGATCATTTGCACCCATAAGCTTACTGCAATGGAAATATTAGGCTGTTACAGGCACAAGATGGAATCAGATAAAGCCTAGTCAACTGGCAGGTACTTACCAACCATGGGATTTACTTGCTGTCTTGTGAATCAATAGAATGACCTAAAATTTAACTACTCACATGTTTAGGAGAACAAGGTTAATAGAAGCATTCTGATCTTTTACTTTCCCAGGGAATAAAAACCATTAGAGTGGATGAAAACAGTGTCACAACAGAAGCAGCATTTTTTTTTTCAAAGTGTGGATGTGTAATTGTAATGTAATGTAGTCATTATTTGGCACAGTGTCTAAAGACCTCTTAAGTAGAATGGGGTTACATTTTTAAGTATAACATGCAAAGGAACACAATCTGTGTGTCTGATAAAATAAATGCCCTTTAGTCCAGCACAGTTTACTTGCAGATTTCATCAGTAACCAGAGCTCAGGTAGAATGAGTGGACACAGAGAAACTGGCGATCTCAAGGGGGAAAGATGCACTAATTTGATAGGAGAGAGGTGTAAAGAAAGAGAGGGAGTCAAGAAGATGTGTCTTGGCAAGAGAACATGAAAAAAAATCAGTGTGAAAAATCAGAAATGTTTTGAGATTGCTTTTGTTAGGAAGAACTGTTGAATTCAAACTAAACAAAGATGTTGTGAGTCAAGTACTGTGCATTAATCCTTGATACATGTTTGTGTGAAAAGGACAGAGGTGAAGCATGCATGAACAGGTGAGTGCTAAAAGAATAAGAAAAAGGTAAGAAGAACTGAGAAATGAAGAGTAACTTGTGGAAAGATGGAGAAGACTAATGGGTCCCATAAGGAAGCAGAACCATAGAAGAAAGTATTCCACCCAGAGGTTCAAAACAGGCACAGAACCCAAAAGAATGAAGGAAGCAGTGGATGTAAGGAAACTAAAAAGAGAAGAGGTTGCATTCTCTGGTAAGGTCTGTAGCAAAGAGGCCATAGCTGCCACTATGCCAGACAGCAGCACACATGGCTGGGTCAGCATGAATGACAGATATATGACTGAACAAAACCAGTATTTGTTAGAGTTGGTAAAGTGAGTGTTTGCTGAATCTGAATTTTAGTATAATACATTGAAGAACAGCAAATCAACACAGACGACATAAAACTTACTTTTTGGGTCCAGGTATAAATATGGAAATAAACATGTATCTATTTCTATTGAACATGATTTGAAGCAGCAGTAACTGCAGAGGAGCTGAGGAAAAGGAGGATGGAGATGATGCTGTGATTGAATAAACAGCACAGAAAATAATCATATCTAATAAAACATGCTCTTACCAATGCACCTGGAGAATTCTCCTGCTTTACACAGAATTTGCCTCATTATTTCCTACTTCTGTTTTCCTTCATAGCTACGGCTTTGCCAGAGAAGTGGCTTTACTAACACACAGCTTAAACCCTCTCAAGTTAATTTCAAACCTAGAAGAGAATGGCAATTTTTGCAAAGTCACAAATTAAGTCATAATTACTGAATTACTTTGTAGAGCATTTTATTACCAGCAGAGAAGCTGCTCTGGACAAGCTGTAGCCTGTGTCCAGCAAGGTTCAGCCACACTATGGGGTTGGTGCCAGCATTAGGGTCTGCATGTTGATAAAATTATGGCCAACACTCAAATGTTGTTTCTGATAAAGTCTCCTTCAGCTAAACCCAGGATTTTTGTTATTTCATGTAATTGTTATTACTTTATTTCTTGCACATTTTTCATTTCTGTTCCTCTTGCATTTGTTCTTATTTCTTCCTGTGGTAAATTCCACCTAAATCTGCTTTTATAATTTTTTCAGGGAGATCATTAGCTGTGCTTAATTCAAGCAATACTGGGAATGTAACCCTTTACCTGCTTGCTAGCAGTCATAGCATGGCTTAAAACAGGGGTGAGCAGCACTGGAAATAGCAGGCAGGTGAGTTTTGACCAGTGCTCAGTTGTGATGGCACAGGGGATTCTTAGTACCAAAAAGGGACTCTGCAAAGGGCTGGAGCTGCCACCTGCCCACCCTCTCATACACGGTCCCCAGCACTGGCTGCACCATGCTGACATGTAGCACTGCGACCTACATCTTGTGCCTTTGGAAAACAGTATTTCCTGATTACTGGTGAGCTTCGAGTGGCATGGACATATTTATTTTGTGAAAAAGAAATAGAGCCTGACATCCCACTCTTGAGAGGTGCTATCTTCCTCATGTAAGGTTTCCACAGCAGTAAGGTCAGGGAAGTAACACATCTCTTTGACAGGAAGAGATGTTTACCATCATTCTCCTACTAACCCTAGGCCTAATCTGTAAATGAACGCAAGGAGTGCTAGAATGAGCAGAATAAGAAAGTTAGTCTAAGCAAGACAGTTGAATTCAACTCAACAAAGCATAGCCTATCCTCTGACTTTATGTCTCTCTCACACCTAAGCTTCTACTCAGCTTTCACCCTAAGTAACTTAGGGCTGGCCTTCCACCAAACCCACCTGATCTCTACCCTACTATGCTCAGGCAGGATTATGTTGTCCATATACATTGCCCTACCAATCTGGCCAATCAAAAGCCAAACATCATCTCTAACTCTCATACCAATCCTTATACTGGCATTCTCTGCCTGTAACGCAGGCACAAGCCTAACAATAACCAGCAGCCTCCACACAAACACATGGCTCTGACCACCTACACAACCTAAACCTCTTGCAGTGCTAAGAATTATTCTACCAACAATAATACTATATGACAATATGATTTCTAGCTCTATTACAACATCTCCATGGAATCTGTACCTGGCATTTCATGACTCGTTTTGCCTCAGTTTCTCATTTGTAAATATGAAGATAGAAATCCTTTTCATCCCACTGGGCTCTAAGCTGTTTGGCATGAGGTTTAACAGCATACAGCCTAGCAAGAGCTATGATACACTGAGAGCCTTGTTTCCTTTCAATATGAACTTGAAACTTGTGTTACTGAAATGCTATTTGTATTTGTCATAGTGTTCATTATGCCTAGAAATATCAAGTGAGACTACTAGTCACAAAATTTGCAACCAGCCCCTCAATAACTATATACATAACAAGGGAGAGATGTTTAAACTGTTGTCTCTTGAGCACTTCAGGAAGAACTCTGTTTTCACTGCCCCCATGTAGTGCTCTTGCTTTCCCCAGTTGCCAGTGGACTGGAATAGGCCACACAAACACATATTTATATTTCAGCTTAATAAAACAGGTTTTATTATAACCTGCAGTCTTAGGTATATCCGCTCATAGGGGAAGGATCCTGAATTACTTGGCAGGTATTGCTAACACAGCGCAGGGAGTCATTAGTAGCAGCAGACTGTTATGAACATGCAGAATCAAGTCAGACACGTATGAAATGAATACGTACACACACAGAGAATAAGTGCATTTAATAAGCCAGTGCAATGGTAAAGCTTATTCCAATGCACAGGAAAGGGAATGACTTTGTTTATTGCCATCAGTGCCCCTGTGAATCACAACTTGTATCATTGGAGCACATCAAAGGCTCAGCTTTAATTCCTTAGGAAAGTCCCACATCAGAACAAACAGTCAAAATTTCAGGCAAAGCAAAAAATCCAACAAATGAAAATATCTAACTATATCAAAGTAACGTTTTAGGATATAGTCCCAGTGCTTCCTTTTAGGCAAACATGCTTCCTTTTAGGCGAACATGCTTCCTTTTAGGCAAGCCCTTTCTATCCCAGGAAAGCACTTCAACCTTATAAAAATGAAACACGATGATCATTTTTCAAACATCTTGATCAAAATCATCTTGTTGCCACAAATTGTTTGAGGCTGCTAAATCTCTATTTTCCATCATGAAGGCTGTAGTGCTCTGTCACTTGTCAAATGCTGCATCACAGAGATATTTTAAAACAAAAAAACATTTTCTATTTCCTGCACTCCTTTTCTTCCCTAATTAGTAACAGAAATAATCAAATTGGTGAGCAAGTCCTGGCCTTGTGTAATAGCTCCATTCTGCCCATAGCAGAGGTAAAAGAAATAAGGGTAAAATCATATGTTACAGCATCAGTTCAAACTGTAGAGAGATAAGACCCCCGAACAGACACTTGGGATAGACAGATCAATAGATTTTGTAGGCTAAATGGTAAAATAGCACTGAAGGAAATACTGTCCTGTGAGAGGCCTGTAGGATTTATACCAGATCCCCTGAGAAGCTAGTGAAGCTGGCAGAGAACTAGCAAGCTCATTAATGCCAACCTATGTTTCACATTAGCTCTTATGAGTGCACTTTCCTACCAGGTTTTTTTTCCAGGGCGTGGCTTTATTCTGTGAATTGAAGTCTTAGATCCACAGGTTGAAAAATCACATCACTGTGCTCAGAGGTGCGTGGGCATAATTATCATCTGGGCCATCGCTGGTGGAAAAGGGGCTGTGTGTAGTGTGTATCTGCTTGGTTAGTGGGGGGATGGGTTTAGATGTTCTTCTGTCCTATTTGAACACAAAATGGCAAGAAACCCAGAGGATCCCAAGTCTGTATGGGAAATTAACAATCAGAATTAGGATACAGGGAAGCTAGCTAAGGACTTGTGAGTTCATTTTCACAAGGCTATAGAGCTCTAATAGACATGAAAAAAAAATCTTGGAGATGAAGCTGCCTACATATGCCCAAACAGATGTAGAGTTGGATTTTGTCCACAATCCATGAACATTTAAAACTCAGTAGAGGCAGGATATGCAAACAAGAGGGAAACTTTGTGCATCACTCATACATTGACTTATAAAACTCAATCTGATAGGTCATAAAAATATTTGAAGATGTTTACATGAAAATTTCACTTTGCTTGCAGCAGTAGCTGTTTCAGCAGCATATTCTCCCAATTGAGTGTACATATTAAGGCAACATTTTTTTCACTACAAATTACAGAATGATATTACCCAATTCTAGAAGACCTTGGCCACATATATGGTGTGCCATGTGAAAAGGCTTCACAATTATTTCTCACTAGTGCTTTCTCCAAAGAGCAAAAAACTTGGTACACTCCCTTGCCATGGAAATAAAATAGAATGGCTAAGTCAAAGCTTCCCATCTGTATGACTACATACCCATGACAACTAGGTGGAAGACTGAAGGGTCCTTTCTACTGCCACTGCTTTCCTCCTAGTTCCCATTTTAATTGAAACACAGAGCTACTCAACACAGTAGCTGCACCTAAAAAAAGTCAGTATTAGGAAGCAATTGTACCATAGTTAGACTCTTTGACCAGACCTGAGAAGGTACAACACAGCATCCTGCAGAAATGCTTGAGCTAGCCTGCAAGGACTGCCCTGCAATAAGTGACAGCGTATGGTCAGGACACCAGGCATGCTGGTGAGGTGCTCAGCCTGGCTTTGGCGTGACAGCCAGAAGCAAAGGGAGCACCACAGTTCAAACAGAGCCAGTTGCAACCTCAAGAGTCACTGTAGAGTACTTCAGTTTCTCAAACAGAACAAAAATTGTGCAGCTAAACATGAATCGACCATTTTGGGAAAAATCTCAAATTCTCATATTTTTATTTATTCCAAACATGAAACAAAAGCCAGAAATGTGAATTTTCTCTAGGATGGGAATTTTTAGAAAACTCCCCTTCAGAGAACCCCAAGGAGAGTGTGTCACACACATTGACACGTACACAGGAGCATGTGAGGATTGTGGTGGAGAGGGGCTAGGAAGCCAAGGCAGCTCGTAGCCCACCAGCTGGGTAGCAGGAAGCCATGGAGAGCTTGGTGAGCCCAAGGATACATACAGCTCCACAGCCCAACACCAAGAAGACAAGGTGCCAGCTGCTCAGGTAGCCTGGGGGTGTCAGCAAGACTGCAGGCAGCCTTGATAGTGATCCCAGGAGCTTGCTAGGGACTGTCCATGAGGTCAGAAAAGTGGGGTGGGCGTGTTTCTGAACCAGGGCTTTTGTCCTCTAGAACCAGCCTTTCCTAAACAAAACCCATCTCCACTGGCAAGCTGCAAAGGCAGATCCCTTCTCTCACACCCCAGGCGTGCACACACGCCCTGCTGTAATCATCATTTTCTGATCATTCTGCATCATCTTCTGACCTTTCTCTCAGGGTTGAAAAGGGAGCTCTTTGGAGGGGTTTTACAAGGGCAGAGGAGTTCCCTCCTGCTCACCAGCCATAGGGCAGAAGCAGTATCTCTACCTATCTGTTGCCAGGGCTCCCAGAAGCAATTGACTGCTCCTTCCTTGAGGGTGCCCTGTATTGGGAAGATTCAGCATGGGTCCCTTGTGCTGTACTGAATTGTCCAGGTTTCACAGACTGGCCCTCATCGTGCAGTGGCACCTTCTGTCTGTTTAGCAAAGTCCAATAAAAGCAAACATTTCCCAAAATGCACCCCTGATTTACATATAAAAATCTAAAATGAACCCTTTACAGTGTCAGTGCCAGCAGCATCCGTATGACTAGATACAATCCAGACAATTCCTACAATTAATGAACTGGGAAAATTACAGGTAAAATAAAAATGACTGTGTGAAAAAGACCTTGAAAGGCATGAAACAGACAATGAGTTTTTCCTACTTTATATTTCTCTTTCCCTCCCTTCCCTCACTATAATTTTATGCATAATTGTTTGGTCAGTTTGTTCTTCCCTGAAACTTTTACTGAAATGGATTAGGTAAACCATGCTCTGAAACAGACTGAAAATGGAAAATATGTAAATATATATCATATAACTTATAAAATTGTATATATATATGTGTGGGTGGGTGCTGGAATAAAAAAGCTACTGTTACTTGCTGGTAGAACAACATATCAACAACTGTTGGAGCTGACTTGAAGGTTAAATATTAGGAAGGAATCCAATTTCTCTTGTCTATTCAGCTCAGCGGTGTGTTAGATTGCGGTTGGAGTGTGCTTATGGAGTGTGGGATATGAAGTAGGCTAATCAATCCCTGCTGCTTCATTCTCAGGTTCTTCTTATATCAGGTCCCTGCCCTCAGGCAGCCTTCAGCTTTCCAAAAGCCAATTCCATACAAATAAAAATTGCGACCTGCAGCTAGAGGGTGAAGCTGAGTTTCCCCCTCGTGATTAATCTCTTCTTGGGTGGCTTTCCGGAAAAAAAAAAAAGAAGGAGAAAAAAGGAAAGGAAGAAAAAAAAGGGAAAGAGAAAAACCATGCGTGCTGCAGCCCTACGAGAGAGTTTTCCTATTGAATGAGCCCAGTGCACTGGAGCCAGCTTATCAAATGAAAGAATTCATTTTTTTTAACAGTGCCTCGTGTTGACATTGAGAAAATGAGCTATCAAACACTATGATTAAACTTCAGCTGCCATAATTGTCGTCCGAACAACTGCATGGTGGAACTGAAAAGCATTTTTTTTTAACCAGCTCTATATGGTTCACCAGTAATACTCAGTTTAAAAGGTTGTTGCTGCTAGCAAGAGAAACAAGGCTTGAAATTAACTTTTTCCAATCCATAGACAAAATTAAACATAGGTATTTGAGTCACACAAACAACAGGTAAATCAGATGTGCTTTAAATTTCAGTTTAGTCATTTTATCTGCCAAGAGGTAGCTCCAGGGTATTAAAATATCTGAGCATTTTCTTGTTTCACTGCATTTCACTGAATGGGTCCTGCTTTTTATTTTGAGAGAGACAGACAGATAAAAAGAATTGCAAGGAAGGGTGGCTTAAATACTCAGCTTGGTGCAAGTGGGGGTAGAGGGAGGTAGCATTTTCCTTATAACTGAAATTAAAGATTTGATATAAGCAAGGCACAATTTAAAACACAATTGCCACACTTCAGGCAATTATTCCTTAGTCTTGTTTCTCGCCTGGACTAGTGCATTCAGGCAGTTGAGGCTTACAAGGATACCAAGCTTTTTGTATTATTAAGTATTGTATATTAATTCTCGGCAACCTTCTTACATACATCCTCAGGAGACTGTGGGTCATCAAGGAGGCTGAAGAATTCCTTCAGGGAGGGTGGCTAAAGGCATGATATTTCAGGCAGGTGACACCCCCAGTGACAGCAGCCCTGTGTCCAAATTTATCTTACTTTGGGAAATAAGCTGTTGCACAATTAAATTGCTGTTTAAGATTGTTAAAAAATATTTCAAGCGCTGCAGGACAGACAACATTGCAGTGAACATGAAGGAAATATGGGGAATAACTGAGGGCCAGGTAAGGAGAAAATATATATATTTTAATATATATATTAAATTTAATATAATATATATATATTTTATATATATATATATAATGTATAGTTTAAATTGGAATATTTCCTTGCCACTTTCCTGAGCTTGCTTGGAATGAGCCTCTGCCCTCTTTCCAGAAGGGAGGCTGCATAAGACTGGGAGTTGTGCTGCAGCAGGGCCACAGGGCTGTAAATCACACTGCGGATGAGGCTGTGCACATTTGCCTTGGCTGAAGGTCTGGCCTTTGCCTAGACGGGAGAGCTTTCTCTAGCTAGTCCTCGGGCCCCTGTAAGCAGCCCTGCCCACCACTAGGTGTCTATCCCCAGCCCCGATGGCACTGCACCAGCGCACCGAAACACCTCCCTCGCAAGTTCGCATTTCTTTTGTCAGCCCATCCACCAAATTAGCAACGCTTTATTTTTTGAACCTAAATGCTTTTTTCCCCTTCCCTGTTTCTACCGTACTCTACCTACTCAAGCAGGTGTTTTTGCAAAGTCAGTTACATAACCCGAGCATCGTTCTGTTCCCTGAACATATGGGATTAACATTTTGAAATAACAATGACATTTTCATCATTTTTAGAATCTCTCACACTCTGAGCTTTACTTTACTCCTTTCCAAGAATAAAGTTGATAATGTCTAGGGCTTGTTCAGGATTCTCAGGGGTTGAGGCTATTGCTTGCAAACAGATTTCATGATTTGAGCTGAGCAGCTGGAGAAGCAGTGAGGTGCAAGATGATTTAGGCATGGTAAGAGTTAGGAACTGAGCTGAAGAGATAGGGACAGCTTTCAGAAAAACAAGTCTAGCAACAGATTGGATGCTGTTGATGAAAAATAACACAGGTCTGCAAGCCTGGGGAATAGTATCTACTAATTTAAAAGAAGAGAATTTGCATGTGTAAAACTAAGAAAACTCAGAAGTGACTCAGATCTGTTAGTTCCATGACACTCTCAACAGCTTATTTACAGTCTAGTTCTAAAGATTGCTCCCACCTGCTGAACTGCAAATACTAAGTTATTATTGTAGGGTTGCTTATGTATGCTAAGCTGCATTCCCATGTTTGCTATTTGTAGGGTCACTCAGACATGCTGGCTGGATCATGACTATTTACAAGCATCCTGAGCTGCTGGAAATTATTCATTTATCAGAAGCAACAGCAAAGATATTTGTGTGAGAAACAAAGATATAAAAAAGGTACTCTAAGCCAAATTTTGGGCCAAGCTGCAGAGGCACTGGGCAGTATATTCACTCATCATAAGCTTTGCAATATGAGGAAGGCAAAGTTGTAATCAATTAAGAAAACAGTGTGACATTGCAATAGTCTTAGCTTAATGAAGCCAAATAAAATGTCACAGCTTGTTCAAAAAGCTTATTTTGAAATCTCAGTATAAATAAGAGGTATAAACACACATTCTTTCAGCTAGCTTTTGGGTGAACTGTCCGATATATTTGCTGCTGTGCAGAAAGCTAAATTAGCTTTAACAGGAGTCTCTCATAAAAGGCATTAGAATTCTCTCTTATTCCTGGTCTCCCACATTTGAAATGCTTTGATTTAAAAAATCCAGTCTATTGTTCCTGTAATAAACTTAACATTTACAAAGAGATGAGCCTAATATGGTCACCTTTAGAAAAGGACACAATTTGGTCTTATTCTCAGGAAATCTTATTGAACACCATTGCAAATGAATTCCAGGCAGTATTGGAGATGTGGGGAAACACGGAGGCATATACCTGTAGGTTGCTTTGGCTCTAGGTTGTTCTTTGGTTAGAAAGAAAATATGAAGTTTGGACTAGCTGGTGAGGAGAAAGAGAACCCCTGGCCTCTCTGCACATGGAAACTGTTTCTGGGGACATCAGCCTGCCAGGCTTTTCTCTGGGTGACAGAAATGCTGGGCTTTGATGCGTTGTGCTAAAGCAGCAATAAAACTGTGACAAACTGACAAAAGCAGGTCAATTCACAGCTCAGGCTAACACCATTTTTTCAGCTCATGTTGGTCGATTACCAGTCAAATTTCAGGTACAGGAGAGTGGAAGAAAAAGGCAGCACTGAAACACATGGTGATATGGCAATCTTGGTTCACTTAGGGACCCAGCAGGTCCACCTCTCCTGTTTTGTTTTCCAGCAGTCCTCACCACTGCAAGTATGTGTGTGATAGACTGTGGGAGAAGCCCCTGGAGACACCCACAAACCAGGCATCTTATCGACACCTCCCCCCCAAACCAGACATACTCTTGAGCCTGCAGAGGAAACCTCAAGCAGAGACTGTGTGTGGCTGGGAATGCCAGGACCAGGTTTCTGAGATGACCAGGTTGTGGAAGGTCTTGTGCCCACAGCCTCCCCAGGCACTGGTGGGACTGGGCTATTAACATATACCCATGTCAGTGCCTCAGCATCTCTTGCATGTGGGGTTTCTTTTCTTTACCATCCTTTCCCACAATCCCAAAGGAGGGCAACCATTCATACAACGCATCATCTCTGGTTTTAAGCTGGCATGTTCATCCACTGATCCTTTTTTTTCCTTTTCCACTGTGTTCAAACTTTGGTTAAATTAGTACTTTACAGTAAAAAACTGAGCTAATCATATTGCTGCATGAGAATAGCTGTGACTGACAACCTTTCTAAAAACACAAGCCTGTGACTCAGTGCACACAACGCAATTTGTGAAGGGCAAAATGAAAATTGCCTGGAAAATAACTTCAAGGTAGAAAAGGAAAAAAAATACACAGGATAAGAGCATAACAGAGAGACAAAAAACTTTCTAAACCACCAAATGTCATCTACTTTCCTGTCATAGGTCATTCAGAGGAAAGAAGGATATCATACCCTCACATTCAGATTTAACTACATTCCTATCAGTACTTTCACCTTCTTACACAGATCTGTTGTTAGCTTCATTTTTGCCATGCTGCCTATAGAGAAATTACTTATAAAGCATTTTTTATTCTTTTGCATTATCAGAATCAACTGCCTGTCATGGCCTCATGAGCTCTTTTTTCTCAAAACTGTAGGAGTGAGGGCTGGACTTTGGCATTCAAGACCAGCCTTGGACTGAAGAGTCCAGCCTGGGTATTGCAGGCTTAACATCGCATAATCGCTTTCATAAATTTACTTTCTGATTGGGAAGCATCTCACACACTATGGCTGCTGCTATAAAGTAACAACAAATAAATCCAAGGAGTCTTTTGCCTTTCTAAAGAAAAATGTAACAGAAGATAAACAACTGCCCTCAATTAAACAATGACTAAAACACACAGTAGCTTCCTTCAGATAAGACAAAGGCAAAGTTCAGACCAAGGCAAAGTTCATCTTGCTTCATCCAAGGGACAAGAAATACTTGCTCCTTCCCTGAATCATACCATCAGCTCAATCAGCAAACCTCTTCCAAATTGAAGAGGAGTTTGGTGATGGCTGTGGGAATTGAACCTTTACATTACTTAACCTGATTTTTATACCAGATATCTGCACCGGGAGCACTAATGGTAAGAGAAAGGGTTAACCCATTTCCCACCAAGCTTTCAGTGGTGCTTATGCTGATGTTTCTGCCCCAATACCAAGTAAAATTCATCTCATCTACTAAGAATAGAGATAATTAGCACTTACATTGCCTTCTATCCCTTTCAGGAAAGCTAAAGCAGGTTGATTCAAGGTCCAAGCAGAGTCCAAGATATCTGGGAAGTATCTGAAATAAAATAGATGCAAAATTCTCAGGAAGGCAGTTCAGGTTACTTGCTGCCATCAGGCACTTCTGGAGCTCCAGCAGCTGGGAAGAGAATGAGTAGTCAACATATGCATGCTTCAGGACAAAATACAGTGATGGAGACATCAAGAGCTGGGCATACAGTTGATTTAGTGATACTTACTCTCTGAGTTCTGAGGATGAATTGTGATTACAAATAGTCCTTTCAATCCTACTCAGCAGGTACAAATGTAAGGCTAGTCAGGTTTTATCTCATAGCTGAACAGATAGCTGAAACAGAGAAAAGTACTAAAGATGACATATGTAATTGTGACTCTACTGATTTTAACAGAATTCCGCTTATTTACATGAACTGTTGTGTGTAGCTGTGTTTGTCCAAGTGGTTTCTATGGTCAGCAGCCTCTTTAGGCCTTCATAATAATTGCAGTTGGTAGCATTGCCAATTCTTAATGCTGCCTGACACATTCAAGTGATTCCAGTTGCTCTCAATTTTACCAGATGTTACTAATTCAGGCTGGAATTGGTATGGTGGATATGTATCACTCTGTTGAAACTGTCACCAAAACCAGGTGCCCCTTCCAAGAATGAAATTAGAGAAAAATACACTGCTTTGCCTTTGTTCTGTACATATATAAATACTTCTTTTTACCCCCAGTGTATATTTCTGTTTGGTTTCTACTACATAATTGCAGTGTTGCACTCTTTCCACTACAGAAATTTCACAATCTAGCAGGACAAAAGGAGGGGATGTCCCACTTAAGACTGTGGGCCCCACTGCCCACTGAAGAGGATCATGTATCGATCTGCTCTTTATCAATTCTCCTCACACTGGAAGGAGTTTGTGTCTTATCTTTGCAGTCAGGCTGGGTTCCTTCTCATCTGATCACTGGAGGGAAACCTAAACATGGCCAAGAGGTGGGACAAGAACATCTGGTTCAGGATTGTTGAGGACTGTGCAATATCAGCAGGAACTGTGTGTCAGGATATGTCCCTTTGTAAATTATTCATCACCAAGGATTCACCAAGCTGCGTTAACCAACCAAAATGACAATAGATCTGTAAAAAGATACTTGTGATTGGTTATGTTATTGTGTAGGAGCATTCCCCCAGGTTTATGAAAATGTTCTACAGTTCCTATATGTTTGACTTGGTCTCCAAGAGAAGAGGGTAAAAATAGTCTGATAAAAATGATTTTATTATAAATTATTATTCTATGAAGTAATTGGACACATTGTTACAGACAATGATTACTTTGTGATTCTATCTAGAGAAACTATACTCAAGGACTGTCAGCCCGTTTGATAGGACTGCATTTATTCTGATTCTTGGAAACCACTCAGTATAAAGGCTGGTTTAAGTCCAGAAGAAGCTAGGCAGATGACTGCCTCACTAGCCACAGGAACATTCCAACCACCTTTTTATTTTGGACTAGACTGTCCAAATTGACATACCTCCACTGATTCAAAGTTTCAGGGAGATTTGAGAAAGTGCCAGTTCCTGTTCCTCCATTCCAGGGGGGCTGGGCTTACATCCACTGAAGATGTGGTGATTTGCCTTTAGACAAGCATGAAGCATTATGTCCTGGAGATAGTTCCCTTTCACTTTGGGCCTTTTAAAAAACTGTATCCAAAGCCTTCAAAACATAAAAGAAAACAAGAGTTGAAGAAAAATGACTGAATTCAGTGATATTAGAGACAGACACAGTGATTAAAAAAAACCCAAACCAACCTTCAAAAAGGCTTGAGTGGAATTTAAGATGAATACATTAATTAAGACATAGTTAATGCAGTAATCTAAAATTTCTTGAAGACTTGATGAATTTGGAGCCACTAAAGCTGCACTAAGCACAGGAGACATAGTCAGAATCAGAACTGACACATAGCTTAAAATAATTTCAATTATCTGTTTCACATTAGCCAGAAAAACAGCAAACAGTCAATGGGACAGAAGAATCATAGTCAAGCAACATCAGTGGGCAAGAGACAAAGGCTAGGTCATACAGTATACTAAAAAGAAGAGCTTGACCTTTGGAATTGAAATATAGGCATTTTAAGCTCCAGTGGAATGTATCAGAATGGCCTTTTTCAACTTAAATGCATAAAAGGTCAAGGGAAGGTCATATTTGGCTTTGGGTTCATCAGCACAGAGCATATCCCAGCCCTTTCTTTATTCATTCTCACTTAAAAAAAGGGTTTTCAAACCTCTCAGGCACAGCATAAATATTCATTCTCCAGGGCCAGATTTTCAGTTGGTGTAAAACAGGATAACTGCATTGAAATTAGGAAACTCTGCCAACTTATACCATCTCAGAATCTGGCCATCCTGTTCACATGCTTCTAAGATACAGAAATGGCAATTTTGAAACTCTTCCTGGAGCAAATGCTTCCAACAATAATGATGCACGTTGAAATTTGAGACTTTGACATTTAAATTGTCTGGGGTTTTCTTTGAAAGGCATGGCAGGAGGTATCCTCTAGAAGAGCCAAGGAGAGAGTAAATACTGCAACAATCTAGTTTACTGCTTCTCTATGTGTTCACCCTTCAATAGCAGTTTTATGTCTTCTTCAATATTCCCACAATTCCTTTTAGACATGAAAGAACTTTTCTGTTCCCTTACAAATTGCTTTGAAAATGGAAAAAGACAAAAAGTAAAAGGGCCACTCACAAATGACATTGCCACATTAACACAGCGAGGAGACACCCAAGAGCCTCCAATAGAACCATGAATCCATAATAGGCACCATTTTGACTCTCATACCCAACCAATTAATTACATAAAAATTAGATGAATATAGGGTGATCATGAAAAGTCAAATAAGTGGCCATCTTGATGAAACAAGTGTCCCCATAGCTACTTAATGTGAGTACCAGTTAGTCTCCTTTCTGAGGGAAAGGGTGAAATAAAGTCTAACACCACTCAGTGGCTATTTCCAAAGGATTACAATTGTTTGCCTTACTGCCGGAGCCTAGGTGTTTCACATCCTACTTTCTTGGTGCTCTAAGGTAATTTCTAAGATATTGGTAAGGAAAAGGTGCCTCTCTTTTTTTAGAATAGGGAATCCATTTGAAGAAAAAATAATATCAAACTTTTTCTGCCTTGGATAAATATTTTTATCCCAGAATGGATAATAAATAGGTGTTCTTCTTTCTTTTTGTTTTCTTCTGAAGAGTTTCAGATGACACTATTCAACAATTTTCAGAGACTTAGGAAAAACACAGCTCACCCCAGGTGGCATTGGTTTTCATGTGGCATTTCTTTGTCTTTATCCAATTTTACTTCTGTCCCTCAGCATGTAGGACAAACACAAACCAGTCAATATTTCTCCATATTGAGAGTCAGTTCCAAGGAAGAGAATCTAATTTTATTTTTTACTTTATTTGTCTGTAATATTCCTATCCTTAAATGAACATTTTAGAGACAGATTCCAAATTATGCATTCATTGGAAAGATTAACTCTGATTAACAAATTCATGCTAAACAACTGTGTTTAATTGGATTTTTGTAAGTAGCTAAATGTGAATGCTTCTCAGTTCTTCTGTGTGGAAAACAAAACAAAAAGTAATTTTAAAATATTTAATGAGGAACAAACTCTGTGCTGCTGACCTATCTTCACTGGTGCTGTACTGCTCTTCCCTGCATTCCCCTGCATGCAAAGTTCCCCTAATCTAGTCCTAATAATGGTTAAAGTTATCTGTCTAATCAAACTAATTAGCACTGGTGAACAGAGACATAATCATAATAGAAAGCAAATGCCAGTTTTACAAAATGAAAACGCCATATGTGCAGTAATTAGTGAACCACAGGCACTTTTATAAATCATATTTATTAGTTCGTAAACAAATCAAATCCTAAATTAAATGAAAGTTACCATTAACAAACACCAATGAATAAACAGATACACTGACTAGCCCTGCTGGGTGCATTGTGCAAGGAGTTGGGGAAGGGTACCCCCCTCTTCTGAAAGTTCCCTTAGAGGTGCTCAAGGCTTTTTGCAGAGTACTTCTGTGTCATTCTTTAAGTCACAGCATGGATGTATTAGCTGATCCAGGGAAGCTGCAGTGTGATCATATGGGCTGTTCTTGTTTGGAGACCAGATGGTCATAAATTAGGATATTCAGGTTACACCCATGATGAAAAATGCAGTACTAATAAGTACGCTAAAAATGTTCTACAGCAGACCAGGTTTCACTAGAAATTTAATGTGGATTTTGTCACCTTGCATAAATGATGATCGACAATGAAATATATTTAATGGCAATCCCCCCACCATACCCCCAAAATTGCCGAAACACATGAACTTCTGCTTGGCTTTAAAACCCAAATCTTCCTTTTGGAAGCAGTGGTCAGGTCATTCCTTAAAGGTGATTATAAGAAAAGACAAAAAAAGGATTTGCAATGAGAACGTTTTTGCAGGTTATAAATTCTCTTAAAATCTGAGCTTAAAGGAGTTTCAATTACACACTGATCACTTCTTTCTCACTAAGAAGCTCAGTATCTGGCTGATAAAAAGTAGCCAGCAGAGGCACACTTTCAGCAGGCTTCGGACTGAACCTACAAAAAGCTATTTTACACCTCAGACACACAGCTTAAATATATAGTATTGGAGAGCCACACAGCCTAAATATATAACATTGGAAGCTCAGACTGAAAAATCTGACTCAATACTAACAGGAAGACTTAGTTAATATTAAGAAGGTTTGTAATAAATAGCATATATCATTACATTTCTGATCACAGTTTTCATGGCTTTCCTCTCCCACAAGAAATACTGGCAGCAGAAAAATGATGTACAGATATATTCTTGGAGACACAAAAACTACTTTATACCTCTAGCTGTTAAAATAGCCTATAGGCTGAGACCTCATCTTTACATTAAGTGCTCTTATATTTAATATATGCTGGCTATTTCCAAGCTTTGTGCAGAGACCAGCTTTCCCATCTATAGTTTTGCTTAAAACACAGCAGAATATGGTCTTTGGTTTCTTGAGCTTTTTTACTCCTGACAAAGCAAAGCCTTAGACTACTGCAGCTTCTGCAAACTAGATATTCAGGTTTGAGTCTTAGCTTAGTCACATTCTTCTTTCCAAGCTGATGGTATAATCTGGTGAAGCAGTGTTTAGGAATAGGCTATGCACATTTGTACTGTGGGGTCATGGCATGATATGTGCTCAAATCCTTACCTTCTAAAGTGAGAACACAGTGTGGACTTGGGAAGCAGAATTATAAAACCNTTAGATAATGAATTTGCAGATATTCAGGTTTGAGTCTTAGCTTAGTCACATTCTTCTTTCCAAGCTGATGGTATAATCTGGTGAAGCAGTGTTTAGGAATAGGCTATGCACATTTGTACTGTGGGGTCATGGCATGATATGTGCTCAAATCCTTACCTTCTAAAGTGAGAACACAGTGTGGACTTGGGAAGCAGAATTATAAAACCAACTTTTCTGTAAGTGGTAAGTCATGCTATTCCCTTTGGTGCTCGTTTTGAAAACATTAATTAGAGTGGGTATTTAATGTGACTCTCCTGTAGTAAGTACATGGATAGCTCAAACTAATCTCACCCCGCCCCAGCAATTCCAATGCACGCTATAACAATGTCTGAAACATTAACAGTGAATTAATTATAATTGTGCAGTGGCGCCTGGCCACTTTTCTCTCTGTCTAGTTTATCTTTATTTTAGACTAAAGAAAACAACAATGAAAGAACAAACATGCAATAAAATCTGCGTAAGAGATAGAAAGCAGAGTATCCCCACTTTGGTTCCCCTCTTGGTTATACCCCCATCTGGGTGGGAAGCATGCTTTTTACATTTAGAAGTGCAACACAGAGAAAACAGACCCAAAGCTGCAAGCTTGCTGTGCATTTAAATTTGATCCCTTTTCTGTTTGTTTATTTTCCTGTACTTCTTTGGATTGGACAGGAAACTTAAGCAGTGCAATACAGAAACAAAGGCCATTTTCATTGTATATTTGGCCTGGCCAAGACTAAGAGGTAATACCTATACTGAGAAAAAGTCTGCACAGGCAGGTTTGTTTCCCATAATACCTGAAATGAATCCACACAATCATCTGCATACTTGTGGGTTTTCCAAAATGGAACATTACCAACCACACATGGTCCAAAACAGCAACTTGAGATTCTGCAAAAAACCATGAAACCTCCTTTAAAATTCTTATATTTGAAAAAATTATAACAGCACAATTTGTCTTCCTTGATTTTCTGAACTCCTTGGGCACTTCTATTTATCTACACATTCAAGCAAACGTTTTCATGACATCTCTAGTTTCTAAGAAACCCTTCCCCAGTCTCCTCCACAAGCTCTAGGACAAAATCAGAAAGGGCTGACCGCTGCAGAGTGCACTGACGTCTCCCAGCTTGGATTGACTCCTGCAGTTGGCAGAAATGTCATGTGAGACAGCCCAGAGGCCCTCACACATTTTAGCAATCTTGGGTGGAATTTTCACACACTGGTACCATCAGGAGCTGTTAGTCCTAAGTGCACTGGAAGAATACACTTTGAAAAAGCTTGTTCCCCCTTAAATAAGCATGCTAAATCATTTGTCATGGACCAGAATGTTAACAGGAGGGAGAGGGAGGAAGAACTATGATGTGCCAGAGAAAAAGAGGTGTGGGGAAACTTTGTGGAGAAAGCAGAAACAAAGGATGTTAGTCATGAAAGTACGCACATGTTCCAGGTCAAGCCCCTCCACAGTACTCAAACACTATCAGGCCTCTATTTTCCTCTTTCTGGAGAGTACCTTCTGCCTCAGCTCCATGCAGAAGGTATAAGGGAACCTGAACTCTCACTGGAAGTGCAATTTCAGAAAAAAAACCAGGACACTCACCCAGTACTGCGATGCTTCAGGAGGATCAGCCCTGTTCCTGCTGAAGAACAAGGGGGATCTGTTAGTGACTAACATGAGCTGGAACAGGGGAGATACCTGACTCTGCAATAGCCTGATGAGTGACTGTGAGAGGCAATGAAAAGACCCCTGTCGATTGAAATAACCATTAACTGTTTAACTAAGTAAATGGGGTTTATGGCTGCTTCACATTAAAGCTGGTAGATAGCAGTGATCTGACCCCAGCACTGTAAACAGCAAGACAGAGCTTTAATTTGCTTATTCTTTGAAGACTGGCCTTTTAGCATTCTAATAAAGCAGGATTCCAATCTAGGCAGGATAAACTGCAGTATGTTTTAAATAATTATACCACATGCTTAAACAGTCATTACTGTAGGAGGACGAAGACCAAAAAGATTAGTTCATACTAAATATTTCTCTTAGGCAATGTTGTTTTCCCCTCCTAATTTGGTTTCCTTACAACAAACTTTGCCTTCACAATTATTCCCTTGATTACTGTAAGAGTGCCAACATAATTTAGTATTTGGGGCTGGTACACAGAGCCTGGCAAAAACCTGACTCAAGCAAGTTTTGCTGCAGATTGGAGATTCGGCTTACTGCACAGCAAGCAGTTTTCTATATGAAAACTATTAAAGTATATGAAGAGTAATTAAAAGCATCAATTAAGAATGTGAAATACAAATAATTTTATATTAGCCAGAAAACTTACCCTGACATATTAAAATGTGTGCTTAAAAGAAACTGCAATGTGGGATGCCAGTTATTCAGAGCTCTAAAATACTGCCAAGTAGTGTCTAAATGTATCATTTGATATGGTATTTATAGGAAAATAATTTATTCTTACAATTTAAATTAGTGTAATACACTATCACTATGTTAATCTGTATGAAGATACCCAGATATGCCACTGCTATGCTGACAGTTACACTTAATTCTGCAAAGAAACTTGTCTTTTTCTGTGTGTGTAGAAAGCACAACCTGACAAACTCTACACTCCATCTTTCTGGTGCCAGAGAAAAGGGCAACAGCGCTATCATCTGTCCCCATGCCTTGTCACTTTTTCCTGAAGTAATTAATTTTACTGTGAAACAGTAACCATTTAACTGATATTTCATTTTAAAGATAATCTGTAAGAATTATGAATATACTTCATGGCTCTATGGCAGGAATTTCCTATTTATATGCAACTGTGTAGCTTTTTCTTGTGGAGAGTCATTGCAGAAGGTTGGACACCTTCATTCTGCAGTCTTACTTTCAATGAACAGCAGAGAGACTTTGCACCAGTCTTAGGCAGAATGCAACAAAGCAGTTACCCACCATCTCACACATCTCACAAGGCTCAAAACAAGCTATGAATGAGATTTTTATGGAACAAACATAGTCAAACTAACCTTGCAGCTTGGGAAGTCTCTAAAATCTGATGCTGCATGTCAAGATGTTATGTACTCATCACATTGCTGGCACTGATACACAATCCTGGGGAGGAGGATGCACAAAAGATAATTATGGATCATTTCATGCCAAAATGAGAATAACCTCTCTTAGCACGTGTGCACACACACACACACATGCAGCATTGAGAGAGACAGCTGCTGTTGGAAAAAGCAGGACACCACTGCCTTCTGACACCCACAATTTTGCTAAGGTTCTGCTCAACAAAGTAAGTACTCTTCTGATTGCCTTTGAAAACAAAGAGTGCATGAAAACAAAAAATTCTTTATGGAAATAAAGCAAAAAACAATTTTTAGTAACATGCTCCATCTGTACTGAAAGACAAACTGGCAGTAGCCTGATATATGCACCACAAGGTGAAGGTAACCATACAAAAAATGGAGGTTTGTCCCTTTGGTCTTGAAACTTACTGCATTGCATCCATTGAATAGTTTATGGGTTTATTGTCAACCCATATATAAAAGCAACAGTGAAACATTCACTAAGGTTGTTAAAGGTGTTTCTAAGGGTAAGCTCTTTGGGTCCTCATGAATTAAGAAATTACTCAAGGAAGAAATATATACAAAGTGTTCCTTAATGTCATTGTGGGAGAACAAATGTTCAGGACTGTGCATCTCACCTGTGGGTATTTAATTCTATACAAGAAAGGAAACAGAAATATCATCTTTCCTTTATAACATAAATGTACACTTTTTCAAAAGTAAGAAGACGACATGCAGCCCTGTGTGTCCAATCTAATAACTGCATGATGACATCTTGTCCATGGAAGACCTTGGGAGCAGACTGAGCTTCAAAAGGCAGATTATTCTTCAGACATGTTCAGGAAGACACCAACACACACATCCCATGCCATGTGTTATTCTCTGCCCTCCATTCACAGTCAAATCAGAAGCTCAGGACAAGGCAGCTATAAAAAGGAATGGTTTATCCCTTTGTCAGCTCATCAAAGAAACAATCTAAATTGTGAACCTAAGTCCTAACATACCCTTACTCATAGCATGGCAGAAGTAGGCAAAGTCTTCATCTAATTCCCTCACAAATCACAGTTAATTTTATTAAAGTATGTTTTAGAAACACATATAGTGGATCACCTGAAGAACAGTGAGCAGTCTAAGCTCACTTGTATTTTTAAGCAAGATATGATGGTAAATCTTCCATCCAGAAGAGTAATGCCTTAACCCACTGTGCCACCTAATCCCTAAGGGTCTCATTTTGATCATACAAAAATAATTTAGGGACCTAACAGTTTAAAGCTGTCTTTTCTGGTGCCTAAGTGCTTCATTTTAATAGATATTAGCTGTTAAAGATACTCATTTTAACAATGACATTTACAGCATTAACCAGTCTATCAGAGCACAAGTGCATCACTTAGTGGGATAGTACTGTTTAAAAAATAATCTACCTACTTCAATGCATATTGGAGTGTATTAGTTGATGTCAAATTAGGTCATTTTAACCCTTCAGCTTTTTTTTCAGGAGCAGGAATACATTTCAGACCCTTTTTGTTCAACACTGAACTAAAAGATTCTTCCACATAATCATAATACACACTTATGTCTCCCCTTCCATTCAAATTCCTTTCCATTAATTCCTTTTAATTAATTAAGCCTCACAACATCATTGCTATCATTCCTCAGTCTGGGGTTGCAGGCCTATTCCATTTGAGATGTTCTGAAGCAGGCCAAAGAACTAGGCTTCTTCATATCACTGAAAAGACTCTCTCATCAGTTCACAAGGGAAGTGGGTCTAGACACAGGTGACTGAACCAAAGTCACACACACTGCAACACAGTATTATAAACTTTCTGAGAGATCCCAGATGTACAGATACCTTTGTATCTGTAACCACAGCCTTATCCTTCTTTTGAAAGAAAATAATGAGACAGTGGATGGTAAAGAAAATGCCAATGGGCTGTATAAACATGCACTAGAAGTCTAAGAAGCTGATTCCTCCTTTGTTGCTAAAGGCAGGAGAACTGCTATGCTACATCAAACAGCAAATCCAATTAACACAGTATCTCCTCTCTCATACTGGCCAGCTCTCAGGAAAGAATATAAGAATTATGTTACACCATCTCAGCTTCTCAAAACCAAAAATTTAAACACCTTCCTGAGCCAGACCTTGTATCCAGACCAAGTACATTTAAACAACTCTGCAAATTTTTCTGGTCTATCTCCGTAACTGCTCAAAACGGAGGGTTGGAACAATATGAACTTAAGGTCCTTTCCAACCCTAACAATTCTAGGATTCTACGGCTCCCTGAACAAGATGAAGCCTCGGCCCTAGGCAGAAGTGAGTACTGTCCATCAGCTGACAAGAAGTCATTTGATGGCTCTACAGCATCCATAGGGATAGATGGTGTCTCTCTTGGAGCGACTGGTGGAACTGTGCTTTTGTGCAAGGCTGTGCCTCTCCATCTCCCACTGAACTATTGCAGGCAGGCGAGCTGCTGCCATCCTCAGAGGCAGAAGTCCAGCCCAGAGGGAGACTCTGAGGAAGCTTGTGGAAACTCGAAGATTGTCCTCGCACAAAAGCCCAACATCTCCAAGACAGTGAAGCTGGTTGCTCTTGAGCTGCTGACTGGAGGCAGCAAGACTTCAAACCAGCACAAGACTTCAAACCAGTGGAGCTCACTGCTATTTGCAGACACTGTCAGGCAGCTCTTTGCCAACAATGCATCCATACGGGCCTGTCTGAAATAAGGAAGAGTCAGCATGCAGGGCTGCACATACTCCACTGGCATCTACTTTCATTCCTTTGAGATTGGTGATAAAACCTCAAAGAGCTCCTGGAACATGGGTATGCCACCAATTTACAGAGTGGAATAAATATTTGCTCTTCTGTTTTCTATGCCTTGCTTAATAATTCGTAAAATTCTCCTTGCTTTCCCAGCTGCTGCTGAGCAATAAGTACCTATTTTTAGAGAGGTAATCACTGCAACTCCAAAATATATCTTCTGAGTTGGAAAAACCCATTTGCCCTTGCTTAATCTTACTCAGTTGCTCGTAGATGTTGTCATGGCTTTTATTTTCCAGTGGGCATTAATTTGACCATATTGCAATTGAATTTCCTTGCCATTTCAGTTATGCAGTAATGGGAATGCCACAGTCCTTAGGTAATGGGACACCCTTCCGCAGTTTCTTGTCAGCTACTTTATGTTTGACTGTTGTGCTATGTGATCATGTTCTATAGATCTGAATGGCTGTGGTAGTCAGATTTCACTGCATTGCTTAGGACTTTGGAGAAGGACAGCTCTCTGGTTGGGGTTATTCTTTGTAGAAGTAAATTTTGGTAAAAGTGTCAACATTTGTTTTTGATATTGCATGTCATGTCTGAGCTACCTTATGAGAAACACATCATAAACAGTGATTTAAATACAGGTGTCTGAAAACTACTAGCTTAATAGGTAAAACTAGTTTTCTATCAGTCTGTCTAGCACATTGAGCTTCTTTAGAGTTTATTATCCTTTTTCAGGAAAGCAACTGAAAGTAAACAGGACCAGAGAGCATGTCAGATATGTGATAATTTAGTAACTAGAGGTTAATAAAGCCATTTTCCAGATACAGAATTAAAAAGAGATTTAGAAGTCATCTTCTTATCCTGAAAATGATGTAACACTGTGTGCAAAATTCAAGATTTGATACAAGGGTACAATAACACATGAAAAGATAATTTGTCAGGCCAGTTCAGGAAAGAGTTTCTTTTTACAGGTGTACGTGCTTCATTTTATCCCTTGCTAATGCATCTCTGTACTGAAAGCAATAGATTTAAGATAGATTTAAGTGTCTAATGAAGTCCCCTGATTAAGAAGTTCTAATGACAGTTAAGTTCAATTCACTGGGTCTAAGACTACTTACCTGAAACAAGATACCAATACTTTTGAATACAATAAATGACAGCTTAAGGATGTGCTGGCCTGCTGATAAAATGCAGTTAAGATGCAAAGAACTTCGGGATACATTTTCCTTCAGGAGACCATGCAAAAATAAACAAGAAATGGGTTCAGACTTCCACCAGAAAGCTGGGCATAGCACCAGGTAACATATTCATTAGTATTCGCAGGGTTTTAGCAAGCTTAGAGCTCTCTGTAAGAGATGCTGGGCAGCCATGGATAAAGCTGGATAAAAGAGGTTGTGTTCTCCTACAGAGCACTGAAGAGCTGCTCATAGGAGCCACCATTCCCTTTGTGAACTGAAATAAGTGACTCAAACAGGTCACATAGGACAACAACAAAAATATGGACAAAAGAACATGGAAACAACTGGAAATTCGAAACACTCTATGCAATGTACCATCAGAGAGTTCTGTGCATGTGTGTGAATATGTTAGTTTTGAGGAATAGATATAAAATTTGTTAGGTAAATAAAACTGGGTTATAATTGAAAGAACTTTGTACTATCAAAAATAGCATGTGCTATAAAATGCCAGGGAGATCACCGCAGGTGTATTAAACTATTGACAAACTGTCAGCTTTTCGGTTAATAATTTTGTTTAGATAAAAAGTATGACGGTTGTTTTGTTGTTGCAAGGAGCTGATACCAGGCAGTACACTTTGAATTTCCCTATACTTCATCAGGACAAGATGTGAGAAACAAAGCACATTGTAAAACTAACGTCTCAGAAGGTTTCTGAGGTGTTTATGTTCAGGCTATGTGATTTCCGCCTGTGTGTGAGAGGGGATATGGCACTCAGATCTTGTCACAGACTTTGTGGGAGTGGAAGCCAGCATCAACCAAGCTGGTGTGAATCTGTGGCTCAGATTTTCAAATTCCTTGACATTGGCATCCCTCATGCTGTTGATTTGTGTCCCTCCAGTTATGACACTGAGGTTGCTATTGTGGTCATTCCTGTAGAACTCATACCCAATTAGCTGAAAGAACAGATGTGCTGCTTCTAAAATTTGAATTACCCATTTTTACCTGTGCGAATAATACCATCAGCTCGCCAGTTACTCATGGAGATTTGAGTTTGAACTCCAGACCCAAATCTTTTTACAAGCAGTATGTTTAACAAATCAGTAGTGCACCCCACAAAAATGTGACTAAGCTGGGGAAAACATCTGTCTCTGATGTGCACCATTGTAATGCTTTACATCAGTTTGCATCAGTCAAGCTTGCAGTTTAACTCTGTTTCAGGGTTCTTTTTACATGCATCAAAAGGTTTGTAATTTTTCTGTGATTTAGGTGAAGGTAGGTTAGGTAATAAAGTCCTGTGGGCTGGCAAGCACTGATGCAAACCTCAGCTTTTAGGTTTATGTTCCCAGATGCCTACATTTCAGTGGGTAGAGTGCCAAGTGTCTGAAGAAAATGAATGCTAATGAAATAGAAAGTGCTGAAAAACTGCTACAGTGGTAGAAAGTTGCTCAGCGAATAGAACAGGTTCTGATAGAAGCAACTGATCGAGCTTTCCCAGAGCTCTAAAAAATAATTGTTTAAATATTTCTATGAGCAAAGAATGGAGAACTGGGGGTGAAAAGAGGGGATCCATTTGCAAGTCTGCTGTAGGAGGGATCTTCTGGAGGCTGCCTAATGTGAGCTTTGACTGCCTTGTGGGTTCCAAGGGAAAACTCTTCCTCTATGCCCTAGCTCAGAAAGCAGCTTGGTGCTGAGACACACTTCTGCATTACATTAAGGACAGAGTAATGGATTTTAAGCTATGTCTCTTCAATGGCAATCTTGCTTTCCCCAGAGCTGGAAGGCAAAAGTATTATGTCTGCATCAGCCCAGAACTGTCATCACATAGGAACTGACCCCAGACTTGACAGAAAATTCGTAGATTCCTTCAGCTTTTTTGTTAAAATGTCACATTCTCCCACTCTTAAGCATTTCACTAAATGAAAGAGCCACAGTGGGCAAAATGTTGGCCACGGCAAAGCTAAGACTGGATTAAAACCCTAGAGCCTGTTCACATTAACAGAGCTGTTTCCATTTCACTGTGGGGATGGCAGAGGGGAGGGGAAAATACAGCTATTTTGCCAATGCTTTTCCTAAGGATTTTTTTTTTTAATTGAAAACTCGAAAATCTGACTCATTTTCATAACTGACATACACATGAGCATATAGTAAAGATAGAGTCAACTTTCCAATCAACCCTTCAGGTCTTCAGAGGTCTGCCACCTTCAGCCAGTAGCTTTTGGAGGATGATGTTTCATTAGTGGATCAAATCCAGACTTGAACTTGAATCCAGCTGGCCCATGTGAAGCCCACAGGCTGACAAGCTGTTCCTTGGAGTGTTAGCAAGTCTTTCCTCTCCTGCCCTAGCTTTAAAGCCAAACATTGGCAGTATGATGGACTATTTCATTATGGTATTTCACAATGATGTTATCCGCATTTCTGAACAGGAGCACATGGAGCTCCAGGAAATTCTGCATTCAAGCTCAGCCTGAGACATTATTGATAAGCATCTTCCTGAATGCGTCAGGACCTCTTGTCCTCTGGGAGCAGGGAGCTCAGGTAAACTGCCCTGTCCACCCGTTTCGCTATGGGGCCTGGCTAATTCCTTCTCCTTTCCCCTGTGAACACCAGCTCAGACTCTTTGCTAGGCTCCTTGTCCAGTTTCATTCTGAAAAGCCACTGCAATCTGGTGCCAAAGGTCGCATGGTGGTACTGCTCCAGGCTGCTAATAATCGTAAAGTTCCTCTCTTCTCAGACACCCGTTTATGACTAAGCAGGTCTTATATTCATGAGAGAAATGTCTCCCTTCATTGCTTGTGTGGCTCCCACCACTACCTTCAGTGAGGAATACCACAGACTAAAGAAAAAAGGAAAAAAAAAAATCTATTTTTTCCACATGTTTGGTTTACAAACTACAAAAATCCTTGCTTTAAATGATGTGTTATGTAAAGAAGCAGACAGTGATGGCCTGTCCTCCAGCTATAGTACCCTATATGTAACAGTTACAAGGAAGAGCATATTCTAACAGAAAGTGACCCCTTCAATGCTTGTATCTTTTCTGCCTCAAAATGGTGGCATGGCACTTCCTGAACACTGATAACTAAAATGATGGACTAGAGCTGAGGTTCATTTTCTGGTGATAATTGTCCAGTGCCAACTGCCTTCCAGATCAGCATCTACCTCCACACTCAAAAAACAATTCACACAAATACTAGATTGCTCGATGGTAGTGAAGAAACATTTCATGAACTTTGAAAGTAAAGACAGAGCTTCAGGGTTTCAGTCCAGGTCCAAAATTTATGATGTTTTCTGTGCATCACAGTGCAAGGGTGTGTAAGCCAGTCTTAATGGAAAAGCTTTGGTGGCATTCTAGTTAGCTTTGATTTAAAGCTTAATTTAGGTCCTGAAAAGGGTTAGTGCATCTTTACAGCCATCTTGTAATTCTCCAAGAGTCCTGCCATGAAGTTAGCCAAGTCCACATTTCAACACGGCAGGGTCACTTTCAGATCAAAGAGGTACTCAGACAACTACCAAAATCCATTGAGAAGAGGCTAACACTGTGTCCAAAAATCTACCATAATAGAGACAGGCAATTCATGTTACTATTAAAGTGCATTCAAAGGGATGGAATGAAGAGAACATGTGTCATATATACATACATATATATAGTCATTCATGATGTTAAATGAAAACTGAAATTCTAGTTTGAAATCTAACTAAATATTTAAAACTGAATATTAGAGTTGAGAGAATAATTGGCAGCAGATTATTCACCTGATGAACTTAGCTTCTTTTTCAGCTTTTGCAGTGTCTGCATACAGATTGCCATTTCCTCAGATCTGATTATTACTTTAAATGAGTCTCAATTTTATAGTGTAATTCTTTCCCTGTATGGGTTGATGGTGAGGAGTCTCCAGTGTTTTCGGGACACTTCATATCTGAAATTTGATCTGCAAATGTTAGCTGTGAGAAGCTGCACACATAACATAGAATCATAGAATAGTTAGGGTTGGAAAGGACCTTAAGATCATCTAGTTCCAACCCCCTTGCCATAGGCAGGGAAAACATGGTATTGCTCTGACCCACAGTTTGATGTGCATGTTGTGTCTCAAAATTTAAGCATGCCAGCTCAGCACTTAGTTTTCACAAGCACTTGCATACATGAAATCTGGCTGCTAAGTATCAGAAAAAAGCAAATAATAAGCAGAAAGTATCACAGAAAGATGCTCACTTTTATATTTTAGCAAATCCTCAACAATAGCACAAAGGGCTGAAGAAGGCTTTTCACCTCTCCTTAGTATAAGCACCTGCAACAATAGCTCTTAATTAGCTCAAAGCAGAGGATACAGAGTCACCAGAATCAATACGAAACCCCCAAGTATTTCTGCAGCTGGGATGACGCAAGCCTATATACCAGTACAGGCAATGGGCAACAGGACAGAAAGCAGCTTTGCCAAAAAAGCATGCTGAGGAGCTGGTGGACCACATGCTGAACATGAGTGAGTAAGCGGCCCTTGCAGCCAAGGTGACAGTTGAAGCCAGGGCAGTCAGCCTACTGCAACTTAGTAAGGTACAAAGAAATGGAGTCAGACTCTTCTTGGAGATGCATGGAGATAAGCGAGGAGGCTATGGACACAAGTCACAAGTTGGAAAAATCCAACTGGATATTAGGAAAGCTTTTTCACTTTGAGAGTGGAAAATATAGGAGCAGGTTGCACAGAGAGGCTGTGGAAAGTCCATCCTTGGAAGCAGTGAATACCCACTGAACACAACTCCTGTTCCCACCAGACTTAATCAGAGCAGCAGGAAGGGCTGTATGACCTTTAGAGGTCCCTTCCAAGCTATGCGCTTCTAAGATTCCATGATACTTTAATAAATATTTTTCCAGAGCTTGGAGCAAATCCAGAATATTTCTACATCCCTGATCTGTATCTCTGTAAGTATGTAAAGACCTTTATAGCTATTTCTACCTGTAGAGAGATTTTGAATGTTAAAATCCACACCACCAGAGCTAGATTAGTGGCAAAATGAAGGCAACAAAACCAGAGGGGCAAAATTCTTTAAGGGTTGAGCTCTCTGTAACCATATCTCAGCTCAGCATGACTGACTTATAGTCACCCTGATTTACACCAACAGAGCTCTGTCTTGAATCTTAAGACTGCATAAATGAATGTGTTTCACAGTTAACATGACCTCATATACATACAGCTATTTTGAAGACATCCAAAAAGCACTGTCTTTCTCCATGTTGTACTGTAGTGGGAACCTATGTGCACTTCCTGTGATCTCCAGCTTGCAATATTATTGTGTCTGATGCAGAATGATTAGGTACTGAAATAAACTTCAGCTTTTAATGACTAAATGTCATGCAAGAAGATGCTGGACTTGAAAGCCAGCAGAAAAGCCCTAGGCTGTTTCAAAATTCAGATTCAAATTATTCAGTTATCTGTACTCCTCTTAGATATCTATAAATATCTACACTCCACAGGGTGCTCATGCAATTTCTGATGGTTTACCAGACTGCAGCCACCTTCTCAACTGTAGGTTAGAGTTGTAACTCCTTGATATCAATGAAAAGGCAAGGGACTTAGTTATGAAGGTCATTTTTCAACTGAACAGTTAACTGGAGGGCACCACAGAATGAGTTTAGCTCTCTTTTGTCTCACAAATTTTGCAATCAAAGAATATAAACATGAACAAAGCCGTTAAGGAGGCCTCTTCTTGCTGAATGCTCTGGAAAAAAAATTAACTAACTTAATAAGGTAAAAAATTAGAACATTTTCATTAACACAAAATGTTCTTTTTAATTAGGATTTTGCAAGCTAAGTCTCCTAATGAATGAAGGAATGGAACTTCAAAATGATTTCAAATGCTTTTTTTTTTTTTTCCCTCTTGCTGAGATGAACAAATGTAACTTTTTGCAAAATAAATTCAGTTGGTAACTGGAGACTTTCTAATTAACTATTTCATGGCCTGAATTTTCATAGGCCTATAAAAATGAACTGCTATGAGATGGCCACTCTCCTAACTAATCCTTAAGAGCTCTGAGTGCTCTGAGAAAGCAGTCAGTGAAAACCATGCTGCGGCACATGCAGTGGGCAGAGGGATAGGCAATTTACTCCTGCACAAAGTGGGTGGAAAACAGGTCCAGGGGATAACACACACACAGCAACTGCAAAAATACCTGCACTGGTGTCAGACTTAGCTGATCAGTCCACTGGTGTTGCACAGCACTGCTGAGCCCCTTCTGCAGACACCAGAAACACATGCTCAGTGCCACCAAGTACCAAGGATGAGCCCAGGTGAGTGCAACACCTTACCCAGTATTCAGTCCCTAATGATTGCAAGCCAGTCTTTGTCCATGATACACCTGTACCCAGCAGGTTGCCACCCAAGGATATGTATGAAGGAACAGACACTGCTAGAAAAACCATCATCCTGAAATGCCAACAGAAAAAGCATAAGCTATGGGTTTTCAGTTGGAAGATGAAAGTAGCCTAAAGCTGGCAGACTTGGTAGATCCTTGTGCAACAGGGATGAGATGCTGCTTCTGACCTAGAGCTCTGGATCCCTTTGTTGCAGCAGCTTCAGAAACCTTTTATACGGGCTATTATGACCACTGCATGTATGCCAGAAAAGACTATAAAACCAGTTGCCAGATAACACTATTAATCAGAGAAGCTCACTTGATCCACAGATATTGGAAGCTTGAGCAGATGAGCTAAAACAGAATATACATGACAGGTCAATAATATATATGGCAGGTCAATGCAAAGTTGTGGGAATAGGTCTAGATACTTGCAGAATTAGTAAAATCTGTTTTATCCAAGAGAAAACATTAGCAAGCAGTAAAACAATGAGGAACAGCTAATTATAAACGTAGCACATAAGTAGCTGCATGCAGTTGCTCACTGCTTATAGACTTCAGCCCAACCACTATCTCAGGTTTCTAACTCTTACTGTGTTTTCAATATGCATTAAAATCTAGCTCAAAATATGGAGAAATCCAGACTTCAGGTTTGGAATACTAGGGTAATATCTCCATTAATGCCATCAAACCACAAATGGGGTTTCTTTAACCTTTCTGTTCTACCATGAGAAATTATCAGGTTGGTTAGCAAGAAGTGTGGAAGCACTCGCACTCCCATGTTCAGCAAAGACCTACAAGTGATCAGAAGGAGCTGTTTACTAAATGATACATCCTAGGCACAATATGAGGGGGGAGAAAAAAATCCAAAAAATATCCTACTAAACAGGATACTGGAAAGCAAAGCTATACTGAAGGCAAAGATTATGATAAAACGGAGATTTTGGTCATACATCTTAATCTATTTACACAGCATGAAGTTTTCAACAAATTGCACTGCAAGACTAAAAACGAATTAGCACATTCTGAAAACAGACACTGAAATCCAGGAGCACAAACCAAACATTCACATCATTTGTACCAGGTATCCAGCATTAAGGGCAAACCCCAAGTGTTATTTGATGTCACCACATTTGGTGGCCACACACTAATATGGAATAGTACAGTTTCAGGAGTAAGGGACGTACAATGATAATCTAGTCCAACTGTTCCTATATAACACAGTAAGACATGAGGGCCTATATAGGATCTGTCTAAACCAAAAAAAAAAAAAAAAAAAAAATGTCTTAAAATTA
>NDXB01013649.1:105707-119211 GCA_002631895.1 Agapornis roseicollis
ACATGGGGGCCTATATAGGATCCGTCTAAACCAAAAAAAAAAAAAAATAAAGATGTCTTAAAATTGTGCAAAATTTATCAAATAAACACAATGCAGTAGATACTAAAGAACTTCACAAGATGATTAACAGACTGGAATTATTGAAGGCTATATCATACATACTCATATTCAACCAAAAAAATTCGTGCACATGCATAAGATTTCATTAGACAATTAGAAAACGTGAAAACTGAACTTTCTTGGAAGATAAAGTCAGCTCGTACTCAGTGTTTGGAGATATCATCTATTCAAGTTAAGAGTGCAATAAAATAAGCGATTGAAGTACAAGATTCAGATCTGGAAGACTGAAGGCAATGCTGAGTGCAGTCCCAGAAGAGCAATCACTATTTTCCTGTGCACTAGAAGACTGGGCAGATCCTAATGCTGGACATCAATTCGGAAAAAAATGTCTGCAGGTATTTTTTCAGACAGTTTCTTTCCTGGATGCCCACTATTTTACATGATCAGCTTCAGACTAGAAGCAAATGAGACACTATCACACATCGGCTTTTCTCCTATTTGTCTCATACCTTTCTCAGGTAACAGAAGACTGAGACTCAGCAGAAGTTGGCCCGGTTCCTTTTTGTACCACAAAGATCTATATGAACAGTTGAGACTGGCTTCAGTAGATCTTTACATCAGCTGAAAATCTGCTCCAGGTACCCTGCAGGTGAGCAGAATCTGTCCCACTCATGCAGGACTCAGCATCTGCAAGAAGCAGTGCACAGGCCTTATGCTGTAGGTGCTCCTGCGCAGTAAGGGGTATTTCTATTTGTCTTCTCTCATTCTGGCCTTTGTCTACTTTTGTGCATAGGCTGATGGCTAGGTGCTTTTCAAAAATACAAACACCTCTCCCCAGGGAGCACACATCCCATAGCACAGCATAGCACAGTGCTTGCTGCAGAGCCCTTTTTGTATTCCTTGTGCACTGGGCAGGGATTTTTTCATTTCATGCATCATCCATAACTTGCTGCAGCAATTCCAAAAATCTCTACCACGCTTACATGAATACGAATAATTTAAATTCACATTTTTGCTTTTGGAAATTTATCATCATAGAAGTCAGGCTCATAAAGCAACTGTATTTCCAAAATTTCTCACAGAATAATCAAGTGATGGCACTGCCCAACAAAACAGCCTAATCACATTGGTATTGTACAGGCACTTTGAGCTATGACTCCATCTCACAAGAAGGTCAGCTACTGACAGAAATCTGTCACCAGTACTACTTTCACTCTTTTGTTTTTTTCTTTTATGCTTCTTTATGTATACTAATTTAGTAAGCAATTAAAAACCAAAGGGGCTGTGGCTCTGGGTACAGATAGGTATCTTTTCTCTACCAATGACCAATAGCAAATGTTTTGGAGGAGAGTATAAGAAATATTGCTGTGGACAGTTTTGGAAGAATTGGCCTGGAGTGGACATTACTCCTGAGACCCAGTAGTGTCCACTAAGCTTTGAACGAGATATCACATTTCTTTAGCATAATTGTGAATACAGGTGTTCAGTCCTTCCTGACTGCAGAGAAACTGTTAGCTCCCCTAACTACAGCTTTCCTCTACAACTGCTCAGGGGTTGTGTGAGGAGAATTAGGCCTATGTTTTGCACAATAACTTTTATTTTTGCAACTGCAATTACTCCATTTCCCAGTGTGTGGATCTGTATTACATTTAAATGAGTGCTTCCACACACACCAACAGGTGCAGAAAAAAGTGAAAATCTAGAAAGAAGCAGAAGGGAGGAAATGAACTGCAGTGGCTTGAGCTCACACCTGGCAGAGGGCCTGTTTGGGATTCTAGAAGCTGGGCATACCAGCTCCTCAAAACATACGGGAGAAGCTTGCCCAAACAATTAAACCAATCTTGTAATTACATACAGAGGGTTTAAGACAACTGTTGTACATTTGTCATACAAATGTTGAAAAAAAGATATGCACTTCAAAGCTTTTTAGGAAGAAACACAGAATGGTTTGGGTTGGAAGGGACCTTAAAAATCATCCAGTTCTAACTCCTTGCCATGGGCAGGGACATCTTCCACTAGATCAAGTTGCTCCAAGCCCTGTCCAACCTGGCCTTGAACACTGCCAGGGATGGGGCAGTCAGAACTTCTCTAGGCAACCTGTGCCAGTGCTTCACCACCCCCACAGGGAAGAATTTCTCCTTAATCTAAATCTACCTTCTTTCGATTTAAAACCATACTCCCCTGTCCTGTCACAACATGCCCTTGTAAAAAGCCCCTCTCCAGATTTCTTGAAGGCCCTGTTATTTAGCACCTATTCAACTGAAAACTTGAATCAAGTTTGAACCCTGTTATTTCTCTCTTAATTAATAGAATGAAAAAAGATCTTAGGTTTTTTCCTGTCACCACCGGGGGAAGTGGTGGGGTATCCCATGTAGTGTGCCCTAAAGGGGTTTGTGACAAAGAACATGCCAACTCCTACCAGCCAGGCACCAATGCTGCCTACTGCTTCTAGGAGTTTTATCTAAAAATAGAAGCTGCTTAAGAAAAATGACCACTTCTTCGGAGGAGCAGTCAGTTTCTCTCTGAATCAATTTAAGCCTGAGCACATCAATGAGATAGAGCTTGACCTAAAGAGCTCCACAGAAATCAAGACCTAAGGTTAAAGGTGTGCCAGTAATATGTAGGAAGATAAGGAGACTATGGGCCAGATCCAAAAGTCATTGGGTCAGTGGCAAGCTTTAATGCTGATGTAAATGGGCTTTGGCACAGGCCATGCTTGAAAAAAGAGCCCTCCTTGTCATAAAAATAAGTAGCCATCAGAAATGGACTAGAAGTTAGGGGAACTTTTTTACCTGCAAAAAAAAAAAAAAAAAACCCTTCATTTTTTTCCCGCATCTCAGCAAAGAATTGGGCCATTCAGCACCATAGATGAGTAGGCACCAGGTTGCTATCTCATCTTGAGTGAGTGACCAGAAGTCAGAAAGTTACAGCTCCCACACTGGGAGCTGGAGTTCACCATAGCGCATAGGTACAGTTTACAAGCTGTTTCCACAGGTCAAATGTGGTCAGATTCTCTGATCCAGCTGAGCTTCCTGCACCTTTAGGTGCTCCCTTAGCATAGCTGGGAGCCCAGTCAGCAGCACTGCCCATCTGAACTACTGTATAGGTCCATTATGCATGAGTGACAGCAGGAATCCATTCACAGCTCACCAGGGAGTGGAGATGGCTCAAATAACAAGAGATGAGCTGGTGGTGGTAGTAAATGCTATACCTTCAACCACTCCACCTTGAGCTGCTCTTTGCCAGCTGGTGCAAAAGCCTTTTTTGATTCAAGTATAATTCTCACTAAGTTAGGGAGATAATGCAATGTTTACTCCTTAGTGATGAGACATAAAATACAACCATAATTCTCACCCTCTCTGGCCTATGCTGAATATTCACTGCTGAAGCCATTAAATTGACAATGTTGTTCCATTGACAAGATATGAAAGAGCATATGTTCCGTAATTGAATACAATGTGCCTCACCACAAAGAAAAATAATACAATTCTCTCAGAGATAAAGGATATACTAAGAGAGCATTGTTAAACTAACTAGAACAATGAGGAGAGAGGGAATATTCAAATCATCCTGTCAACTACAGTAGAACTGGCTTGTAAAGGAAATGTTCGCACATGGACACATGAAGGGAAGAGGAGATGACTAAACAGCATGACCTGCAGAACAGCACAAACTTCAGGCACACCTTACAGACTCTGATGCCTAAATGCAGGAGTTGGTGACAGGACAGAAAGCATGTTTGCAAGATAACTAGTGCATGTAGCTGTTTCTAACTGTGCCCACAGTTTGCAATCAATGTTCTTGTGTAAGTGGTTTTCCCCATGCCAGCCAAGGGGCACTATTCCTCTGCAGCCATGGCAGGGATCGTGTCCAGCTGTGAGATAGCTGTGCCCTGCTCTGTCTTAGGAGCTGCCAGTTTGTCTTGAAGTATTAGAGCAGCATTATATTGATTACTGCTTTATATTTGCAGGTCTACAAAATGTCCAAGGAGACAGAGGAAAGTTTAGAGACTTTTAATTTGTTGTACCAAAGCTTTTCTGATGGTCCCAGAAGACTACACATTTATGAAGAAGGGCAGCAACTATAAAAGCTTATTGTTTGCACTCAGCCAAACTTCATGGATTTTTTAAGTATGACAAAAGAGAAAATGAGTTACACAGATTTTCAATAACTTAAACACCAATCTCTGCTGTCCAAAGGGAATTACTCCACTGTTCTTTCTTTGTCTACCTTGGCCTGGCTTTAAGGGTTTATTCTTGTAAACGACATCAGTAGTTACTGTTAACAGGTCCAAATGAAGCTGTGGGGCTGAGATCCCTCTTGTCCTGATGTGCTAGATGCTCCAGGGAGAAGACTAAAGATAGCAAGAGAAAGTTTGTCAGGATAGACTCACTGCAAAAGATAGGAGCAAGCAGTGCACATAGCCTTTCCCTTCGCTTCAATGACAAATCAGAGGTACCAAGAGGATTCTCTCATCAGAGGGCAATGCCACAAAGTGAGATTAAGGTAGAAAGCCATTTTGCTTTTATGTGTTCAGCTAAAGAACAAGGTCAAACACATAAGGTCTTAGAACTTTTAATTAAGTGACACTGGAATTATTCACCTGCTCATGGATTGCATCAATGCAATCCAGCATGAAAATGGCTATTTGACATTTCACTTGGTTTCTGCTCCTCTTTGATGGGGGTACACAGTAAAGTGTTTCCAGATACAAATTTACCATGACTACTGACACAGACGCACAATGCTTCTAAAATATTCCCCACTCTGTTTCACTGAAAGAGCAGAAAGGCACTAAAGGAAGAAAAAAGAATTACTGCAATAGAAGCTACAGAAAAAATGTTGCAAACTGGGGGTGACAGATAAACATAATGCAGATGCATCACTGGAAAACAATGTGTCATAGAAGGACGATGCACAGTCCCTATTCAATGGACAATGACTAGCACCTTGTTTGGTAATACTGATGCATGCACGAACATATCAGGTGGCTCTGAACAGTCAGGCTGGTCCCTGAGCATGCAGCCCTGTGAGCATCCAGCCTCTGAACATATGTGGTGCAGCAGAAGCAGGCCCCACAGCCAAGAAACAGAGCATTAAAATGCATGGCCATGGTAAGAACCAAACTAAAATGTGATTTAAAAGAAGAGTAGTGGTTTGGTTTCTGAGTCCTCTACTTTATTTTTATTTGTTTTTATGCCCCTGCAAGTAAAATCAACAACTTCTTTTTCCCCAATAAACTGAAATTTTGCAGACCATTAATCCATAATATGGACAAAAGCCTTCGGGTGCATGTGAAACAAAATGAAAAATGGTCAGTCTGGTTCTTCCAGGAAAGCTGATACTTCACATGAGCAGTAAAGATTTTCCAGCAAGCAGCAGTACACACATTTCGGTGCAGACTCACAGTGGCTGTGTTAGCATGGTAGAGAGTAATGGCTCTGACTAACATTTATGCACATTTAACTACCATTTAGTTAATGTTTATGCAGCATTTTGAAAATGTGAAGTGCCATAAAGATGCCAAATGTTATCATTATTAATAATCCAAGTGATAAATATGACTCAAAATTCTATACTCTATCCTTGTCCTTCATGTCAAAGGGATGTTTGCACATATAATAAGGACTGCAATTCAGCAAGACACTTATGGTGTATGTGTTACTTAAAGTTCATGAGTTTTACACATAAGGGAATAAAGGACTAACTGGTTTCTCCCCAAGTTTACTGACTGTTAAAAAACACAAATGGAGATGAAAGATTATGTTAAAATCCTGCTTTTAAAAATGCTGGGTCAGAGCTCTGCTGTAACATTCAAAAGCCTATTTAGAAAGTCACACAGGTCAACATGTTTTAATAAAATGTGTTTTCTTTTCAACGAATGTAAGAGAGGGCACAGAGAGGACTCAAAGCCAGCAATATATGGATCTCTGTTGGCTGTTTCCACTGCACCCACCACTATAGCAAGTGGCTGTCCATCCTCAGACTATCCAAGCTGAAAGACCTATGCCTCCTCACATCTTCACTTCATCTCTCAGATGTGGCCTACCAACCATGGACCCTGCTGTCACATAAAGCATTATTCCCTCAGTGATTTTCCTATTTTTCTAAACCCCTTCCATTTGCAACTGCAGCATCACACCAAAAAGGCAGATAAAAACCACCCCACAAGCCACTAAGCCTCCAAGATGCAAGTCCACCATGAGTGCTTGCCATCGCAGTGGATTACACTTACTGAATCAGACCTCACCAAGTAAGTCAAGGCCTTTGGTCTGTCCTGTTATACTCCCAAAGACACCTTCTGGTCCTCTCAGAGAACTGGCTGTTATTTCAAGGAGGTGATCAGCTTGTGAGGAGGTGCTAAGTAAGGACAGGCAATTTTTTTCCATAGGTTTTTTCAAGTTTGGAGCAGCCTTTGCGATTGTAGTGGCTTCACCACTGAGACTAAATGTGAAGCTCCTTCTCCAAGAAAAACACCTGCCATCCCCCTTACTGGAAAACCCAAAGGAAAAAACAGTTTTCTAAGAGAAGATCTTTTCAATACCTTCACTCGTTTCACTGAACTGGATTTTCTAGAGAGTTCCCCCATTCTGGAGTTCTGTCACACTGGTTGGATGCTGAGCTCTTGGATGGTTGGTCCAGCCCTTAAGATTGGCAACACGAGAAGAGAATATGTGGCTAAATTCCCCCTTTGGAGGCTTTCTCTAAGACTTAAAAAATTATCTTAGCTTAAAAAAGGAAAATGAGGAAAAAAAAAGTCCCACAGAGGCAGTCTGATTTTCTACTTGTTCACACTGGTATAAATCAAGAATTACCCCATGGACTTTATAGAACTTACAGAAATATAAAACTGCTAGAAATGAAAGGTTCACATTCCCTAACTTCAGCAGTTGGATGGTTTTTCTTTATATAGCTTCATTAATAAATACCTTTCAAAAAGAAGAAGAAGAAAAAAAAAAAAGGCACTCTTGCTCCCCCAATACTAATTGCTAGTGCTCAGATTTAATCTGCAGCATTTATTGTGCTTCACCAAATCCCTAATAATCACCCCAGAAGACTCCTTAACATTGTTGTATAATGGGAAACAAGGGCAGGGTATTACTTTTTCATGTACAAAGATGTTTCATCAGGAGGCCAGATTTCTTCTATGCAGCTAAAGTACATAGAGCCTGACACTTTTAATTTCTTCCGTAATTGTGTCACAAGAGGGGTTTATGTCACTGTGCCTCTTTGCTGAATTCCAAGAGACTCAATGCTATTCCCATGGTCATTGCCTCCTGCCTCTACTTTAAAATAATGAAGATTTGGGCTGAAATAAATTTGAAGATATCAAATAAGGACCCCTTGAGTTCCAGGGAAAGAAAATAAAGCAGCTTTTATTAAACTTGTTATGAGACCTTTCATGACCACTATTCTCGCTGTTCTCTTTGCTCAAAGCCTTTAGAGAATGGTCTCACTTTAGCCTAAACTCAGCTCTTTCTCAGTTCTCTAAGCCTCTGTAAAATTGAAGGACATTCACTCCAACACACGTCTTTAATAACTCAGTATGATTTAAACTTTCAATCTGCATTCCTGATTTCTGCAATAATTGAAAGGAATGCATTAGCAGCAGAAAAAAAACCCCACTTTTGCTTCATAAACTTTACCTTCATTGCCTCAGATTTTCAGTAGTTCTCAATATGTAAGTTTAATGGCGTGACCCTAACAAGAAACGATCAGCAAATGAAACGAACCAGTGTGTAGCTGCTCCACACGGCTACAAGTGTCAGCTGTGGCCTGCCTGCCATTAATTTTATTGTAACTCATTTCTTCAGGTTGAGTACAGCACGATTTAATGTTCCCATTCTCCCATTCCTGTTCTGCATGACAAATTGTTTTAATAAACATAAACCGGGTAATAATAAAGTAATAATAAGCCTAGCACTCACCTTATATCACTGCAGTTAAATTCTCCCACAAGCCAGCGCTGGTTACAGTGACAATTACAGTTGGGCCAATCCGCAGCCAGGCAAGCACAATGGACAGATTTAATATCGTTTGTAAATATGATTAGTGTGCTGTCATGTTATTGCAGCCTGGTATTTACATTTCTCTCTGGGGTTATTCACTACACCAAATCAACATTAAATAGTGCTCCCTTCTCTTCCCCTTAAATCAAATATACCTTTCTTTGTGCTCCACTCAGAAGTTAATGAAGAAAATGGCATCGATTGTTAATATTCAGGGATCAATCAGTGCTTTACATACCTCTTTTTTTTTAAACAGATGTATGTCTGTCTGTATAACCCTGGAAGATTTCTTCTGAAATTCATAATCTCCCCCTTTCCTCCTCCCCCTTCCACACACACCCTTTAACATCAACACTCGTCTACTGACTCTCTTATGAAAAATGTTCAAATAATGAATGGCTGTTGTTTACAGAAGTAATTTCATGCTACATTTCCATTATTGCCTGGATTTGTTTAGCTTCTCAAGCTTCCCCATTTCCCTGCAATGAACTTTTAAGGAAATATAACCAGCTTTCACTGTTTATGCCATTATGTTTATAATAGAAGCTGCTCTCATTTGTGACATATTGCAACACTTCATAACTGTGTGCAAATAAGCATCCTTAAACTTGTTAAGGTCAATTAATCATTGTACAAAAGGTTTTTTAGCTAGGACTTCCACCAGCATAAATCCAGCCATGTAGCAGGGTAATGAAAGTGCTCTAGTGTGGACTCGGGTCCTACATGACACAATTGTGTGCTTCAGATGTTAATAAAACTGCCCGCAGATGACACAGGTCTTTTTCTCCAAAGTTATTTGGTTCCCATGGTCAGGCAACATAGGCTGAATACCTGCAGCCCAAGTCAAAGAAGGACTCAGGTGGTCAAAAATTTGTAATTACTTTAGTGAAAATTCCCACCAACCTAACAATTTTTTAAGCCACATTTTGGCAACAAAAGCAAGGCATCAAGCTAGAAGACAGCATGCTGAGTTTGGACCCACAGCATTCCAACTGACAGGAATCAACTCAAGGAACACCATGCAACAAGTACCTATTTCAAGACATCAGAGAGGACACCGTAAAAGGAGAGCACTGCTGTTAACAAAGTGGAGCCATGGCTGTTCAGGCATGTGTATCATTTGACAGCATGGAGCCCTGGCCTCCTCCTGCTGCTGTGTTAACTGCTCTGGGAGAAAGGGTGTGTGTGGGGGGGGGGACGACGGGACGACGACAGCAGTGGTAATACTGACCACCTGTGAGCTGCCATGTGCAAACACTGATGATAGGAAGGGCCCTTATTAATTAGCATCAATCTTTTCCATACACAGCCATAGCACACACAAAGATTTGCTCTCGCTCTTCATGTGGCTAAGAAAGAGGAAATATTCATGTGGTTTATATTTATGCTTCCATTTCCAACAAACAGGTTCTCATCTCCAGCATGTTTGACCGAATCAAGACCTATGTCTGAAATTTAAGATATGCCTTAATCAGACTCAATAGGTTTTCTGGATGCCCCAGGCTTACTGATGTCATGGTGCCTGAGTGCATGTAAAATAAGCCTGGTCTATTTCACTGGACTTTGCCTGATGTGTCAAAACAATGACAATAACCCACGCACAACCTCAAATAAACTGCAATAGCAAAATTAAATGAAATCTTTAATACTAAATTTAATATTAATGCAAAATTAAAATATATAGGATATTGCAGTTTCTGAGGGAACCCATGTGCATGCACATACTTGATGCATTCACTAGCATTTTACTTGCACATTTTCATGTAAATTGCAGCATAAAGAGATGCCCCATGCTAGAAATCTAGCCACTGATAAAGGCCAGAGTGCATGGCAAGTACTGCAATCTTAAGTGAGGAAAAGGGGAAAGAAACATGATTTAAAGCATTAACAGTCAGTCAGAGAGCGTAGCTATTTTGTGGGGGATGTAGATAATCTGGAGACAGAAGCAGGACATTTTAAAGACCTATCTCTAGTTGTGGCTTTATTGAAAATGATAGATTTAAGAATGTGATTCATATGGTCACCCAGGGGGCATGGACCTGACTTACTGCAACTTGCTAATATTATTTATTTAGAAGAGTCAAATGTCACAGCAAAATATTTCTGCTAAAATGTGTATTTACGGAATCTTCCTTTCAGAGCTCAGCAAGGTGACAGCTGGAGAGGGGTGTCTGTGCATGTGTGGAAATAAAAAAAAAGAGGGGGAAGAACTGGGGTGTTACTAAACACAAGATCACAGTACCCAAAACATCCTACTGAGATCAGAAGAATTGTGAAGCATACTGAGGTGGTGCTCTAGCTATTCATTAACTGCCTGTATCAGCCAGCCTGGAGATTAGAGCTTAATGCAATGGTGAAGTAAGTGTCCATATCACAGTAGCCATGGAGGAATAGCAAGATGTAATGAAACTGAATAGCTAGCCATTGAAAGTTGAAAAATATATTGATTTTTCAGTGCTTGATCACCCAGGAGGCTTTATCAGGTATGAATACTTGGGAACCATCTGCTAACTCTGTAATGGTATTTTAGGATTTGTGACAGACACCAGCAAAAACTGCATGTTAGAAAATAACACAAAGTGAAGCCTGCTTCTCTGTAATACATTTCACTGCTCCACATCTGGTTTTCCCATTCCTTCCTTTTAATTGTTTTCAAATTAGCTATAACTAATGTGCGAATACAAATTAAAATTAGTACACAAATTCAATTTCTCCCCATCTTTCATATCAAAGATAGCTCAGATATTTATAGCTGCGTTTATCTCTACATCAGATTGCATTACTTATGTGGTAAAGATTTCTCTCCTCCCAAAAGGAAGTCAGCAGGACCCCAGTTATTGTATTTAGCTATTGAACCTTGTTGTCAACATTTCTTAACATTCATTTGTATAAGTCAAAGAACAAAACCGAATAGAAACAGGGTTGGAGGCACAATATCTACATATTGTCTGATGTAAATAACACTCCTAGACATGATTGGCATTCTCCAAACAACAATCATTGTTATTAAAATGTGTCTCTATTCCCCTTGTTTTAATACTGAGAATGATTATGAAATCTCTTTGGGTATGATAAATCAGCTGAAGGATATAATAACATGTTTCAGCTGTTGGAATGGATGTTTGATTATAGCTCTGAGTGTTTTTTCCTCATATTTCTTCTACTTTAATTCTTAAAACATTCTGTGATTTAACAAAAATATATTCTACACATCAAATATACATTCTTGCTTACAGTGTGGGTAACTGAGCAGGAATAAAGTTTCATTTTAATAATGCAGGAAAAATATATTACTATTACAATTTTGGTTAGGATAGTAAGTTAAAGTTTCATTTGAAATAATATTCAGCAAACACTTAACTTTAGCACGTAAGTAAAAATAGAAAAGACAAAAAAAGGTGGGGGGAGGAAAAGGATATTTTGGTCAGACCATGTTTGACTTCCAGACACACAAAAGAAATCCACCTCTCCTCCCCTGCCTCCATCCATAATCTCCAAGCCTCTCTCCAACTAAATGGTAGTAGAATTAATTTTACCCAAAACAGTCAAGTGTAAATGGAGGAAAATTATTTCCCCCCAATTTTACACTGTAACAGCAACACACAAAAGATGAAGGAAGTCAAACCACACCACACAGTGGCAGCAAGAGCAAGACAGCTGGACAGAGGCTTTTGAGGGATCTAAGAATCTGTGCAGCAACGGCAGCACAGCTTCTCCAGCTCACTCTCCCAGAAAACATTCTGGCAAATAACGCCTTTCCCTTAAGTGTATTTTGTGAAGGAGAAAAAGTGACGAAAAATAACTATGGGAAACAAAAAGATTAGTACATGGGTGGTTTCCTTCTCCAATCAACTTTCCTTGCCATCCTGAGGGGCTGCCCCTGAGCTGATGAGCACACTAGGGTGGCTGTAAGTACATTCCTTGATGTTCTCCCAAGATTTGCAGGCCCAAAGAGGCAACCGTATTCAAGGCTGGTGGTGGGAAAATTCAGAGAAATTTGGGGCTTCCTGAGGTCTTTAGAACTGCTCAGTGATGTGTTGCTAACATTTCAACAAGAGGCTTCTAAGAGAATTCCCCCTTTGGCCTGTGATAAACCCAGTGCCCCAACAATGTGTTTCCTTGCCAAGAGGAGGGGCGAGGGATGAGAAAACCATTCAAGCATTTTCCTCTTCAAATGAAAACACTTTTTCGCATCATTGTAATCATGAAAGTGTCTATCCTACAGGGAGAGCAGCCCTACACCACCCATTTGGGTAGAAATGCATATATTCTATCTCCATGCAGAAAAGAACATACTCATTTTTGTTGGAGAAATCAAATTCTGGATAGCAAGACGTCCACCCAGGAAGGAGTAACCAGTTTTCCCAGGGGTCCAGAAACATTAACGGAAACCTAGAAAACAGTCAGGGATTACTATTAAGGGCAACTCTAAGGTAACACTCACATGGGCGGTGCTCCCCAGGGCTTGATCCACAGTGTGCTACAATCAGACACATTCTGACAGCCCAGATCCCACCTACACAGTGACAGAGGGAGGTTTCCTATTCCCTTTTCCTCCTTCATTTATTGTGTAGCCTGTCTCTACTCTCGAAATAGGCGGGCTTTTAAATTAGGACACAGAACTCTCTCTTCCCTAGTGCAACTAGCTCAATGAAGAAAATATTTCTAATGTTCAATGGAATCATAGAGTACCTTTAAAATGGTATTCATCAGTTAATTCATTCCCCTCTTTTTGACCTTTATTCAAGGGGAAAACTGCCAACTGCACAAAATCCTGCCAACTCCAAGAAGCTTAATTGTGCAGATTACAGTCTGTTTGTAACACAGATTATTAAAAGCACACTTGGACCCTTCACGTCCCCATATTTGATTCAGTAATAGGTTCTGCATTAGATAAAGGAGATTTGTTTTGATCCTTTCCTTGCAGATGCAGAGTGCCCTACACGTTTTGCATTTCAGACTCCATCATCCGTGACCTCTTTGTATAAGTGATGGAGCCACAATAGGCTGCTCTGTACTGTAACTCCCAGATCCCCACTTTTGGGGGTGGACAAAAGGCAGGAGGAGATTCACTTCATGGTTTATATGGTGGTATTTAAAAACAAAAAAATTAAATACACTTCTCTTATACTATAGAGAGCAGACTTCTCTGAGAGAGTCTGGGACTGAGTGGCACAAAAGCCAAGGATGGCCATTTTTGACAATATAGTACAACAGATTTTTAAAAAAGAAAAAAGTGAAAATTATCTTTGAATTTCAGAGAATGGGGTGAAACAGGAAGTCAGAATGGAAAACTTATCCTAGAAGTAAATGAAGTGAAATAATTTCCTTGGGTTCAATTCTTTTTTTCTCTCTTTCTCTTTCCCAGGGTACAAATTTAATGAGAAAATAATCTTCCTTCCCCCCCCCCCCCCCCACTTAAAAAAAAATAAACA
>NDXB01013649.1:119260-135839 GCA_002631895.1 Agapornis roseicollis
CCAAATTTAAAAAAGTTAACATTTACATTTGCAACCTGTTACAAAAGCACAGAGATCACCGTTGATTTCTACCTGTCATTAGGTAACTACAGATAAAACCTCTCTTCCCCAAAACTAAAGTCTGACCCATAAAGCCGTCATCAGTGCAGGACTGGGTGGGAAATTTCAGGCTTTCACTTTGCATCTTCATTCTTCAGTTTCCTGTGCCTCAACATTATCATAATTAAAAATCAAGGAGTTTTCCTTTAAATACTCTCCAATATTTACTTTGTGATGCTATTGCATACGCTCTATTGCCCTTATAAAAGAAGGGAAGTGAGCATAGACACCAAATCTGTGGCCATTTATGCTGGCCAGGGATTCAGGACTGGCTGTGAAAGAAGAGAGGCACATCAAGCACAGCTTGTACTCCCCTCAGTGATCCTGCCATGGCTTCTCTGCTTTTTTACTTCCAAAGAAAGTAGGAGGTGGCAACACCTTTCCTTGGTGTTAATGTGCTTTTGATTGCCTGATGAATATATCTCCCTTCCATAATCACTGCACAATACACAAATAAATCATAGAATGGTTAGGATTGGAAAGGACCTTAAGATCATCTAGTTCCAATTCCCCTGCCATGGGCAGGGACATCTCACCCTAGACAACATTCCCCAAACACACACTTGTAGCTGCATGCCAGTTCCTGGATGCTGTACCATTGATGAGTAGCTCTATGTGGAATGAGTTGAAGAAAGCCACACACTAATTTCCTAAATGAGTTTTTTAATTCAATGGTAAGGAAGTGATGAGTTTCAGATGAGAAAGAACATCTATCTACAGCTCAGTGAACTGAAAATTCAGAAGGAAAACTCCTACAGTCTTCAAAGTACCTGAGAGTGACACAAAAGTACAAGTCTCTTCAAATTTTAAGATGAAACTAAATGAAGTCAGCAGTTTAAGAGGATGACAAGGATGGAGGAAGACTGAGACACACCTGAACTACTGTGATAAATGAAAGCAACAACTTATTGTCTTTAACAAAATAGTGCTGGTCCTGTGATACGTACCATAAGCTGTCATGCTACTTTTACTACGCTTCAGCAAAAATTGTGCATAACCGGCAGCTCCCTACATGTCCAGTCCTCAGTATCAGATGCTGCCTGCCCCATACTGCGCAGCTGTGCTTCACTTAGTGAAAAATCAAGAGAGCTGCAGAAGTGATGAATTCTCGGCTGCATTGTAGTTGAATTCCTTTCTGCTATGAGACACAAATGAGTGCACATTAGGCATGCATTTAAGAAAATTAACTTGCACAAATTTTATTTTTAGCCACAAATTATAGCTACAGTCACCTGAAAGTGAAAGTCTGCTCCTATAGAACCAGGAATGCCAACATTGATAAATTGGCTCCAGTGGAACAAGCTCACTGCCATGCAGGTGGGTGGAGGAATTCTGTAAGGTTATCTCATTTCTGGAGCCCTGCAAAGCAACTTGATAGAACCACTTTAACACTTAGGTTTTACTGCATACCTGTAAATGTAGCTTTGGTGTAGTAAAGTAGGTATACTGAATGCTCTTATTATCTGGGTAACTTTACAACAGTGGAACTGTGTAGCCACATACCCTCAGTGTTAAATGCAGATGTAGTTTTGCAGAGGAATTCTCAGCTTATTTCAGTGTTTTAAATTTCAGTAGAAACTCATCTTTGCACCTTTTTGGTCAGCAAGTACCACTAGAGCAGGCTGCTTTGCTCATCATGCTACAAATTACTTCCTTATGGGATTTTCTTTCTTTTAGCCACCCCCAATAATTTGTAGAACATTCAAGGTAGGTCTGTGCCTAATGGTGCAGGACACAGAGTACTGGTTTCTCCTCACTTCTGGCTGGCAAGTTACTCTAAACACAGATCCCAGGTAGGTAACTGCTGTCTCAGAGGTCTAACACCACAGCATTATGAAAAAAAGGGGCTAACGTGAATATAAATTAAGAGCGCAGGACAGGTAAGTTCCATGAAAGCAAGGATGGGGTAATGCTGTCCTTCAAATTAAGATCCAGTCAATTTTGTCTGCTAAACTATCTCTGGACATCAATATTATTTAGACAAAGCTGTTTGGTGCCTATGCTCTCTTAGTGCTCTGTTTAGGCCATTGGTAAATCACTTGAGTTTAGGCTTCTAAATGACTGTTATATATCAGCCCTGGCCAGAACCTGAAAAAGAAACGAATACCCTCAAAGGGAAGAAGTATCCACACCCCCACCATCATTAGGAGAACTCTCTCTGGTGAGGCAAACAATCATTTTTTGAAAGCACAATGTTTCAAACAGGCACCATTTAACGATACCAGAACTTTCAGGCAATTCAATATTTGTGGAGAACACAACCTCATGAAGGTCATGAGGCTTCAAACCTTTGCTATGTGAATGCTCCTTTGAACTCACACTAGTGGTGGTGTGATTGTTAGCACAATGAACTATTAGCACAATGAGCTACCATTGGGATGGTGAAAAAGATCATAATCATTAAACTGAAAAAATCAAGAATTTTAAGGTAAAGTGCCTGGAATTCAAAATCACCATCTGCAATAGGATATTTTTTAAAATTTTCTTGTAAAATATCAGCATTTGGTAAAATACTTCAAACAGAGTATTTCAGAGTGGAAGGAGTCAATGTTAATCCCTGCCGATAGCAGAACAGTAATTTTCACTGCGTGATACACCAATAACAAAAAAGGGTCCTAGAAGACAGACTTTCAATGTGCCTCCATATTTCACATATAAATAAACTTTTTTTCTTTAAAATATTCAATAGAGCTAATTTTGATTTGTTGTGGCAATTCTGGGTTAGTTCCCAGTTCTTGAAAGCAACCCAGAATTGCTCCTTGTTTTTAAACAAGAATTTAAGGATTCAGACTTAAGTATTTCTTATGTGAAACTAGATTATCATATGACCCCTGCTCAGTCAGATAAAAACAGGAGACTATCAAATACTGAAAAATACAAAAACGCATTAGTTTTATTTTTCATTATTCCCTCTGAAATTATTTGGGTCCCAATTCAACAAAACAGGTTCCACATCCTTATCTTTATTTATAAGGCTGTGTTTGCCTTATTGCTATTCAAAGTAGGCGTAAAATGCTACAAATTAGAACACTAATATTTTATAAGCACTTTGCAGTAATATAAATAATGAGCAGTAGAAGAGAGTTTTTCTCTCCTTCAGAATTTTTTTGAGCTTTTATCTTTTTCCAGCTCCAAATTTGGATAAAAAGCACTTTCAAAATCTGGAAAGCATTTGGAACTGAAAATTAGAAGACTCCTTGATTTGATCATTTTGATTTTTTTTTTTTTTTATGACATTAGGACATTTTGGTTCCATTTGACCATTTAATTTTAAATGTTTCTTCATTTGTTTCCGAACCCAAAATCAGAAGATTTTGTGGCCAAATATGCAAATGTATGCACAAAATTTTCAAGAGCTTGAAACCATTTAAGTAAAATAATTCATAAAAATTATTCTACGCACACCCCTTTCTCACCCCTAGACAAAAACCAAGCAACAGCCTGGACAAGCCACAAGAACTGGGAAAGCATACTAGGTCAGCTAGAACAACAGAATATCATGAAGGGCAAATAAGACTCAGGTTAGATTCCATGAAGCAATTTGGAAATAAATATCCTGGGTTGTTGGTTTTTGTGGTTTTTTTTTTTTTTTTTTTTTTGGGCCCCTCACTACAAGAGGAACACTGGGGGGCTGAAGCACATCCAAAGAAAGGCAACAAAGCTGGTGAAGGGTCTGGAGAACAAGTCTGATAAGGAACAGCTGAGGATGGTGAGGCGCTGGAATGGGCTGCCCAGGGAAGTTGTGAGTGCTCCATCCCTGGCAGCATTTAAGGCCAGGTTGGATGAAGCCTTGCATGGCATGGTTTAGCGTGAGGTGTCCCTGCTTATGGCAGGGGTGTTGGAGCTAGATGATCTTAAGCTCCTTTCCAACCCTAACTATTCTATGATTCAATGATTCTATTTAGCCTGGAGAAGAGGAAGCTGAGGGTGAACCTAATTGTTCTCTACAACTACCTGAAAGGAGGTTGTAGTGAGTTGGGAGGCAGCCACTTCGCTCAGGTAACAAATGATAGGACAAGAGGAAATGACCTCAAGTTGTACCAGGGGAAGTTTAGAAGGGATATCAGAAAAAAAAATTCTTTATCTGGGTTGTCAGGCATTGGAACAGGCTGTCCAGGGAAGTGGCTGAATCAACATCCCTGGAGGTATTTAAAAGACATGTTGACACCATATTTAGAGACATGGTTTAGTGATGGACTTCTCAGAGTTATGTTGGACTCAATGATCTTAAAGGTCTTTTCCAACCCAAATTATGATATGATATGATTCTATCCATTTGTTGAACTATGGGAAAAATTGACAGGGCCACACCTTAAGCCATCCTACTGCCTGTCCTGCTTTGTCAAAAGGCAGAGACTTGTAGCTTTTTGTACACTTGCCATTGCCTGATGCTGTCTAGCTCTAACTGGGTTAGCCTGGCTCTCCCTAGCTCTAACTGGGCTGCCCTAGCTCTCCCTGGGCACCTCCATCCAGGGACTGTGAGTTCTCTGCCCTCTCTTAGTGTGCTTGTTCTAGCAAAGTCGCACCGGGGAGCTACAACAAACAACTCCTGACTACTGGCACAAGAAGTCCTGAGAAGCTGGCTGGGAGTTGCCTATGCATCAGAGGGCTTCATGCAGTACTACGCTCTCTCCAGCACTCCCACACAAAGGATACCTGCTAGGGAAAGCAGGAGCTCCCAAACTGTACAGCATGCTGCTGAGAACATGCCTTCAAACCTACCTCTCCAAGACCCCTGAGGCCTACTGCACCAGCGCTGGGCAGCAGATAGACACACTCCAGGTTCTCATCACCACTGGCAAGTCCATATATTAGTGAGAAGGACCAAAAAGTAAATACATATTTCCAATAATTCTCCAGTTATATAAAACCACTATGTAAATCCATTTAAGGAGGTGAGAAAGCCATGCTACAGCAACACCACCATCAGCTGGTAGACAGTCATGTAACAACCACAAAGAAATCCAACGCAATATGGTGCAGTTTCATCTTCCCCAAAGAGAAATAAGCCATTGTGTTGATGACCATGTTTAAACTCTGTTTGTAGCTAAGACAGCATCAAAACAGTAACAATTTCTAAAATCTACAGGATTTGAAGCTCTGCTATATTCCTATGCTCAGTGCTTTCCCTATTCTGATTATTGGCATCCCCATCATCACATCTACTGAATCAAAGAATCATAGAATAGTTAGGGTTGGAAAGGACCATCAACTTCCAACCCCCCTGCCATGGGCAGGGACACTTCACACTAAACCCAAGGCTCTGTCCAACTTGGCCTGGAACACCGCCAGGGATGGAGCACTCACAACTTCCCTGGGCAACCCATGCCAGTGCCTCACCACCCTTGCAGTAAAGAACTTCTTCCTTATATTCGATCTAAAATTCCCCTGCTTAAGTTTGAACAAAGAGATACTGCATAAATACAAATTGTGAGATGAAATGATGAGCCTCTTGCCATACAGATAAGCTACATACAATTTATTAGAGACCTCAAAGTTTTTGCAGAACCAGAAACAAGTTATATGAGAATTAAATCCTTAAGGTAAAAGCCTGTGTAAAACTTGCAGCAGCATGTACAATAGATGCACGCATACACTTGTACATACTGTGTGATTAGGCTCATTCTTACACTTGATGGAAGATACTCAGAAGAAACATTATATATATTCAGTGGTATTTTCTACCACCTTGGACCACTTTTAATTGCATGTTCTTCATTGTAATGCAGAAACAGAAGCAAATTTATGTTGACCCATGTAATCTTACATTGATATTTCTCCCCCTCTTCTTCTCCTTTTTTTCTATATTAAAATGCATCCAGTTTTACCTCATAAAATTTGTTTCCTATTTGTATGGAGATAGTCTATCTCCCCCACATATCTACATTATGTAATCTGTGAACAAAGACTTAATTATCTGAGGCTTTTCAATAAAATCCATTACATGGCCCAAAAGTACATTAAAAAATTAGATTTGATTTTTTTAGCATCTACCTCTTTCACATTTCTGTTTTAATTTCTGGCTGGCTATCTATTGCGAACCTGTTAAAATTAGTTGCCTACTACCTTTTAAGAAACTGGCTTTCTGATTAATAAAGAGCTGTTTTCTAATCTTGTCCATTCCAACCAGTGTTTTCCTTACTTATGCGTATAATTTCTTATATCTACAATTCAAATGGTTTTGTCCTAAGAGACTAATGCAGTTTTAGCCTCAACATCCTCTGACAAAGATGGCTGCTGTTTCCTATTGTGTCTAACTAAAATGGATTTCATTTAGATGAAAATGTAGAATATATTGTTCTCTCTTGCAGTATAATTTGAAAAACCTATTTGTTTAATCAGAAAATTTCTCAAGATGAGGGACATGTATTCTAGAAGAACTGGATTACAGGGCTTGTTATATACGTGCTCAGCAACTCTCCCTTTTATCCTGGTGTGGATAGGCACGGCTGTGCAGTTAGTCACCACAGAGGTACAGTTTTAGTTCAGTTGGGAGAAGTCAGAGCTGCAGTCCTGGCTGCGATCTTTCAATGGCCCAGACAAGGGTCATTTCTCTTCCTGGTCATGGCTATACCTCATTCAATAAGGGCAAGTGTTTCTGAAAGAGATCCTATTTCTAAAGATGACAGCACCTAACCTAACAACGGAGAGAAAATCTAGAGATATAAAAAGTCAATGCCCCCCACTGCAGAGGCCACAGTGGGACAAAGAACAACCTCTTAACCTAACCCATCTACAGGTACCCAAGGTACTTCTCATTTCGATTAGCTGAGTCGACGCACAACTGAGAAAGCTGGAGTGTTATTGCTATAATTATTTTATTTCTTTTCTTCCCATTTACCTGCCTTCCTCACCCCTAGGCTCTTTAAAGAAAGACTCCCAGGAGATTCCATTCAAGTGGAGTGAAAACAGTGTCAGTGGGGGCTAACTTCTGCAGCACAGGTTGTTGTCACCAATGACCTATTCAACAGCAGCAGCACCAGCCTTGCTTTGTCTTCTGCTCCACTAAACAAACTGATGGCAGACTCAGTCCTGCTGCAGAAATATTAAGATTTGAAGAAAGCACAAAGGGAGCAGGCAGCAGGGTTGAAACATTTAGTGGGAATAAGGGAGCTGGTCAATAAAAGAGGAAGAAGACTTGATCAAAAGGGGCTGACTTACAATAGGACTTGGGCTAAAAAGGGGTGTGAACTATCCCACAGGTCAAAAATGGCAAAACATTGTGCTCCTGAAGCTGTCACCTTCTGCACAGTAGGGAGGGATCCAGGAGCGATAAGAAATGCAAAGCTAGCAACTCAATATATAAGCAATGTACAAAGGAAAAAACCTGAAAACATAAATGGTGTAAGACTGTGGTGCTTGCAAAGCAGATGAGACCACTGACCTCAACAAGCCAAATGAAAGAAATGTTTAGGGAAGGTATTGGAAAGAAAAAGAAATGAACTGTGATAAGGAAGAGTGAGATTCTGATTAAGGCATTCATTTGGAACTTGGGAGAGCTGGGTCCAGATCAAGACTCTGCCACACATTTCCTGTGGGACCAGAAGTGAGGCATTTAATCTCTCTGAAATTCAGTCCTCATCAGTGAATAAATTCTCACAATTTTCACACTTCTCACATATTTTATTTTTTGGGGGGAAGGTGGAGGTGGTGTGGGGGTGTCCCTGGCCTCAGCTGCACTTCTCTCATGACAAAGAGGAAGATGCGAAAAGTTCCAGATTTTCACTTTTTCTATTTTGTAGGCATTTAAATGGTCCATGTTCATTCTTAAGTAAGTTTTCAAAGCATCACACTTCCAATCACACCTTTCTACCATTTTGTACCTTTGAGGCACTGAGTACAAAAAACCAGCTGGTGTCCAGTGAATACAGATACCTGAATGCTAGCCAGAGATTTTTTCCCCCTTCATTATTTTCTGTTTCCTATTTTACCTTTTGTGGTGTGTTCCAAAACACCTTCTCTTCTGACAAGGTTAGAGGAGATGAGAAAGAGTCAAATCATAACACCTTTCACTATCCAAAACTGGAGGGAAAATAAGCTAAAACATTAATGGTAGCTGAGAAAAGTAATTTCCTCACTTTAAACAGGTTTGGCACATTTTCAGTGGAAAGGGAGATCTTTTTCATTCTTTCTTCTTTCATGGAATTTCATTTAATTTAACTATATTTCCCTCCTTGGCTTTTTGCAGAAAGAAAGAAGCCCAGAAGAGTCAAACAGCTAGAGAAAACAGGATTTCTCCAGATACTTAAAGATCTGCACACATTTCAGTGACCTTTTTCTGATCCTTGAAAGTCTGAAATAAAATCCTGCCCCCATCCTGAGAAAATACGTCTGACTAAACTCTGTTCTATGCGACCGTCCTTGATAACAATAACAGAGGCTTCCAGATCTTGCAAAACAGACCCCTACACCCATCATTAGGGTGACTGCAGCTACAGAAGAACATGGCTTGTCTACCCTGAGGTAATAAACCACTTTTCCCAATCAAGACAGAAATAAAGAAGGCAGGTTCTTATGCCCAGGCATGTAGCACCATTACATATCCCAGAAGACCTGCCCGCATCCCTCAAACCTGTGCATAGGTGGCATGAAGATCACTGCCCCAAGGATGAGCTGCTATTTGTCAGACAGAACTACCTAAGTGTGCCTAGCAAATGCCTGAGTTGCCTAATCATCAGCTGCTCTTAACTATGGTAGTTCCACAGAAATCTATTCCCAGAGCTGTCCTCAGAGTTTAAATGCTGGCCACCTGGCTGATAGTCTTGCAAGTAATAAAATAATTCAAACAGGTCAAGTTACCAACTCAGAAACAGCGAGGGGTTTTTTTGCTTCCTGCCATGGAGAGGAAAATTTCCAGTCTCTGTTCAGAATTGGCCATCATTATTAAATGCACACATGGATGGGCTTTTTGGCTGTAAAATAAATGACTTAAAGCTGTGATTCAAATAGGTCTATAAAGTGCTTCTATGATGTTCCTCTCCCTTCTTTTTTCCTTTTTTTGAAACTGTCTGCTCCGCTGTTCTTTGTAGAGATAAGCCCTTGAAAATCACCCTTCTTAAGGTGTAAACTTGGTGACTATACATTATAGTTAAACATTTGATTTGTCACAGGCTAGAAAAATAGAGAACTTGAAATCTCTTCATGGTGTATTAAAGGTCACACAATTATAATAAAATCTTGCTCCAGCAGCTCCAGTCACAGACAAATCAGTCTCAAATTTCCAGCAAAAAATGATGTCCCCACCGAGTTTCAACTGCCCCGGGAAATCAGGGTATCTCAGGCAGTGTTGATTTTTAGGATGTCCTGAATGCCCATCGTAAAAAACGTGTTACTCAACCCAGTCACAGCTCTTGCAGGGTCCTTTGATTGAAAATAGCCTTTTTATTTTACAGCCATTTGGGGCATAACCTTTTTATGGTTTCAGAAACTTAAAAAGCAGCCACCTCTACTCTGTTTGGGTGAGACGTTACCAGCTTGAATGTCATTTTGTAGTATTCCACACATCAAAATAAAATAATAGTAATATAGAACATAAATCTACATCCTTACAATACAAACTAATCTTCCGGCTTCCCATCAAGCGAAACATATTGACAAGTGACAATAGGCAATTAATAGATTAATGAGCATAGCTCTTATCTGTCTACATTATGAGTTTATCTGGTTGTAACAGGATGAACACAACATGGGCCTGTGCTCACAGGAGTGCTGTCCCAATAGAAATGAGATCACTGCAGCAAGATATGAATGTGGTACTTTGATTACCAGGTATCACTCAATGGAACAGAGCAGTTCCCCCTTCCTCCCTTCCCCACACTTTATTCTATACATCTTTAAATTATTCAAGGGCAAAGAACAGAATATAATTTACTAAAGGGAGAATTAGAGGAAAAGGTTTTACAAAAGCAGAGAGATTAGGTTTTGATCCAGGGTTAAGAAGACAGCCTCTGGCATACACAGAATCTGTCAAGATAGGTGATGGAACATAAAAAACCCTTTCCACTTAAAACTGAGCCTAAATACAGTGATGTCTGCAGTGCTAAATAATAAAATTAACTTTAAAAATCCTTTGATTACCCAAATAAAAACATCAGGCATACAAAGTAGCTTTTCAGTGGGTCTAACTCCGAAAAATGTATCTGACAGTGGTAAGCCCATTCACACCACAAATAAATTTGATCTGTGGAGGTACAGCAGTGCACTGGGGGATGCTGTGTTTTACATGAAACCTGCAGGAAGTCAGTCTTTCCAAATGACCAAAGCAGGAAGGCAAACAAGGTATGAATTTGGGGAGCCAGAGTACCATTATCTCAATTGTATCCTGATGTTTCTCCCCAGGCCGCTGGTGGTACACTTGTCAGTACATATCTCCCCAGCTCTGTGCTTATACATTCCCTATTTCCATCATGGGAGGAAGTCAGCTTTGCTTTTCTTGTGCCCAGAGCCAAGTTCCGCTTGCATTTGCTCACATGCGTAATCTAAGTTGCCTCAACAGGGCTGTTTGTACAGGTAAAATGAATTTGCCCTTGATAGCATTAAAAAGTTTCAAAATAAACATTGTGATGTTTTGTGGTTTGGCAAACACAATCTGCGATTTGTTGTGTGGAGATTGTTGTTCTGCTCCAGAATTATGCAGGCTGTTATAATGACTAATGACATGAGACAAATGCAGCATGACAGTCGCATGTTGATCGTTCTACACAATTTTGCTCATATTTTTTTGGTTTTCTTTTCAGAGTGCAGTGTACCTAAAAGAAAACCACCAGTGGAATGAATTTGGATTAGGCTTGATGTTATTGTGATGTAATATGCTACACAATAAGAACTGAGGGATTTATTCTGAGGTGGAATGAGCCTCTGTATGAAAAAAGAGCCATAATCCTGCTGATGACAGTTTCCTGGGAATGTGGCAGTGGTGGTCCTGGGTACTGCTGTCCCAGCTACTCACTACCAACCCTCACAGAGCAACATGTGCCTGTGCCTCCCCAGAGTCAGAAGTGCTGGAAGAGAGCTGCAGGGATTGCTCTCTGGCTGCTTGCAGTTAATTCCATCAGTGAAGCAGGGGAACAGTTGTAGGCAGAAGCATCTAAATCATGGAAGCTAAAATCACCAGAGGACATCTGAAAGCTCCATAACCCTCTTTAGACCTGGTCCTCTGCTATTTGAAACAGCTGACCTGTTGAAACTGTGGGAAAGGGCTTAAAGGCTACTTCTGCATGTGTCTGTTTGACAAAAGGGGCTATACAAGCCCAGAGAAATATGGTATTATTATATACTGCATTGAAAAGAAAATTCAGTTTGTGTCTCATTTTTAAGAGCTAATATTCTTTTATGTGATCAAATGGTAAACAGCTTGGTAAATCAAGTTTTGATGGCATGTGTGTTTGCAAACAAAAGTTGATATTCAACCTTATCTAAGATGATCCCACAAATCTGTGTTGATATTCTCTGTGGTAACATTCTTTAAGAGCCTGGAAAACAGAACAGCTTCTCCTGCACTGCTTTAAACCATTTAAATACACTCCTACATTTCCTAATTGAATGGGACCTTATAGGCATGAAGTGAAAAGCAGCTTTGGAAAACTCAGTGTAGAGAGACACAATGTTGTCCAAGTCCTGACTTTATTCTGTTCCTAGCTATTCTATTCCACAGGAAACCAAAATAAAAACTTCGCCACGGAGAACTGCAATGCGTCATTCAAACGTATCCCTCAGCAAGGCACTCTGCCTCGGGGATGATGTGTTCATGGATGCCTCCCAAATCACTGCTACACTAAGCTGAAGCTTGTGGGGCCCCCCGAGGGGAGCATGGCACAAGGACTGAGAGATATTACAGTTATCTTAAATACACTCCTTTCTTGGGCATTGCCAGATATCTTTGTAGCTTGACGCCTCAGGACTAGTCTAGTATAATGGCCTTGCCACCTTGCTTAGTCACTTCTCAGGATTTGAGACACCAACATGCTGGAAGGCACAAAACCACCTGTACTCTCTCCTGGCAAAACTAACCCACAAGTGTTTAATGCATCTTGGTACATTTGCTCCATATCTCCTTGGTAAAAGTGGGAGAGAAGTCCCATATGTTCACCCCAGCATTTCTGGCAAAGTCTTTAGTTAGATGGATGGATCTGGGATCTATTGCTTGTGGTTTCTGGGGAGATCTGTTGACAGAACTACCAAGAAACATCTCTACCCATTTTAGTGGGCGATGCATTCCAGATTAGAGGATAGGAAACAAATCTGGGTACAGCAGTTGTGACTCAGTTTTTTCATTGACACTATGAAATGTAGCTTACCAAAAGGATCACCTATGAACTTTGGTGCTTATGGTGGAGAATAACTGTAACACTGAGGAGAGCAGCTAATTGGTCACAGAAAATGCCTTCAGTTCTTTAAGCGAGTGATGCCCACTTATTAAATTTCTCACATGGATAATTAAAAATCCTGCTATGCCTGTGTTTGAATGTGTGTACTGAACCCACTACAACAGAGAACAAGTGGAAGAAAAGCAATGAATGAGAGCTGACATCACTGACAGGAGTAAAACTGTTAATAGACAACAGCTTCTGTTGACATAAAATGGTGCTACTCTATTGAAGAAGGAAGCAGCAATGTTTTCTCTTATCTAAGAATATCTGAACACAACAGGTTCTCACTTTCATATTACAATGAATACTTTAACATACTTAAACATTTTCCTGTGAAGTTAATGAAGCCATGCTTAGATCTGTGGACACATTTACAACCCTTTATTTAGGATATAGGGAAAAATAAGGCCCTTTAAGAAATCAGCTCCATGAAGCAGCATTTTGACCAAAACAGAGAGGTTGCAAGGCATTTTAATCTTCAGTTGAACCAAACGGTTAACTTCAAAACTGGTAATGCAATACTCAAACAATCTGGATGAAGGGTTTCAGTCACATTTAAGCGTGAGCTGGGAGGTGAAAACAAACCCCAAAATAAAGGAGGGGAGCAGACCAGTGTTGGCTCAAGGACGCTTTAGACCTAGTAACAAATACATTAGCCATTGTAGAATATTTCCTATGCTCAGGAAAGGCAACGGAACCTTGTAAAGATCTTTGCAGATAAAAGGTATTGTATTATATCACAGGTACAGCCAAATTTGGTATTAATTCCTCCTTTCACTACTGATCTCTGTTGCTCCCCCAATCTGGAAAACCAACTAGCAATTCAGCTCAAAAGAAGAGCACAATGCAAAAAATCAAAAGCCAGCTGAAGAAAGCTACATGCACATTCTCCTCTCTCACCATCAAAGCACAGCTCTGTTCTTCCAACCTCTTTGGCCCTCTGTTTCGGTCCGTAAAATGGAAATAACACTGCAGAAGAGAGTGAGAGTCACAGATCATGAGCCCACTCAGTGAACTCTGGAAGAAGGAGCTCCCCTTCTGGCCTTCAGCGTTTTTGTGTCTGCAGTACCTCCCATATGGCAAATGCTACCTACATGGGGAATATCTGTTTTAGTTCTATGCACAGAAGCTATTTTTGCCTAAAATATTTGTGGAAAAACATCAATTTCAGATGCATGACTGAAAATTAAAATAGAGGAGATTTTAATGAAAACATAAACCTCTTTACAAATCTCAGACTTTCTGACAAGACATCAGCTGTGAAAGTAAAACAGCATATAGATGTGTTTTATTGCAACAGCAACAATTTAAAGATCAAAGACTTTTCCTATTAGATCCCCATACTGATTTCTGAGAATCTAATGAAGTACAAAGGACGTTTGCGAAGTTGAATGTTTGCATATGCTTCATTAATTAGTTTGGCATGTCTTCCATTTTCAAAGCTGCACTCATATTTTATGTTAGCTTGAACAATCCAGCTCAGATTTTTCATTATTCATGTTCCTGCACTATTTGGGCTCTGTGTCATTTAAAAAATGTGTGTGTGTGTTTGTATATATATATATATATATATATATATACACACACACTGAGCTTGGAATTTGTCATTCTGCTGAGATTTCTATAAATGTCCTTCCAGGAAAACTTCCATTGAACTTGACTAGAATGGGAGAGGTGGTGCATACTTGTCTTTCTCTTGGAGCTCCTTCAAAGTCCTACTGTAATGCTGTCCTCACAATCTTGGCATCACATTTCACACTCAGCTCATGATGAACTGAATTTTCAGATAAAAAAACTGATTGGAATACCAGCTTGTTTAAACAGAATGTTTTGGGCTTTGACAACTAAAACAGGGTTCTTTGCTCAACATAGGCAGGGATGTCTTATAAAACCACTTCCGGAGCTCCTAAATCAACATTCTTTGGCAAGGAGGCGATGGACTTCCTAGATTGCCTGTGACAGCTCAAGAGCTGCTTTACCCTCTTTTGAACAGGAATAGGAATAAGAAACATTTTTCTGAAGCCAATGTTTCTGAATTTCTCTTTCATCTCAAATTCCCTTGTTTGTATATCATCCCACACCCAAACATCCCAGCAATGATCTTCCAGCAACATGGAACTGTTAAATACCACCTTCTGTGGTCTGGTTATTCAAAGGAGCAAAAGGGCTACAAGGAAGCAAACAGCAGCACTGAGAGAAGTGATGCACGAAGCAGGCTCTAAAGTCTCCACACAGATTTACCTAGCTGCTTAAGTACTGGACTGGCTTGATAGCTTTTTCCAGCTCACCATTCACTTCAGGCTTTATTGCAGAAGAAAGGTATTCAGTGTATTCTCTTGAGGTTGGCAGTACTCAGCATTACCTAACAGTTCACAAGAGTACTCTAGAACACCCAAAAGAAACAGACACGAAAACACATATAAATAAATATAATGCACTGAACTCCCAAAGCAAAGGCAGAGCCTGTCCTGCTTTCCACCAATGATAACATGACATGCTACAAAATCTTCCAACACTTTAGAGGAATAGGAAGTGCAAAAGGTAAGAGGGTTGAGGAACACTCTTGATTTTACATATTTATTTTCACCACCTCACAGACATAAGTCTACATTCACATACCTCTGTGTGGCATTTCACTCTTTAGTAAATGTCAAGTACTCATGAGGAGTTTTTGAAAATAGGAGGAATTTGCTCACAGGTTATGTGCTCCCTCTAGGAGCATCAAATCATTTCAGTCAAGATAGAAGCAGGGTCTGGACAATATTCTAAAAAATAACATGGCCTACCTCATAAAATGCATTGCTCCTACTGAAAACCAGGTACCCATTGGCCTTAGTCCTGCTGATAGTGCACTGTGCACAGCCATGAAATAACGACCCCAGCTATTCACTGAGCTTCGACCAATCACACTGGACAACATAACAGGATCAATGTGGGAGATGAGAATAAAGACCAAGCAGCTCTGAATATGTCCTAAAGAAGACCAGTAAACAACAGGTTTCCATAGAGAAAAGTGGTAGAAAAATCAAATCACACTGAAATTTATTGAAGCTTAAAGCTGCTTACGAAAATGGCTTAAGGTGAGCGATTAATTTCAAACCAGGGCAAATTGAGGAAAGGAACTTTGATGCACACACCAATTTTGTTCCTCAAAGTCAAGAATTGCCTAATCAATAGTAGAGCTAAAAGGAGATGGGCGCTCTCAGGGGTACCATTACAAAGAATTGCACTGGGTTTTAGCCACCTGGCTCCCAATTGCTTTAATAACTGTCACATGACTAAAGCCTGGTCTAAAGCTTTAAAACCTTACCCCCTCAGTCTTCCTGAGCATCCACTGTTGTCAAGTGGCAAATGCAAAACAACAGGAGGGACTGTAAGATTTACTTCTGTATTGACCAGTACAAGAGCATGCCCAGGAATTTGCACTGCTGCTGCAAGCGTCAGTTACTGGGTGAAGAAAGGCAAAGCAGGAGAGTGCAAAAAGGGTGAGGGAAAGTGAAAGAAACTGCACGTAATCCTTCTTCTGTTGATGTGTTGATAGCAGTCTGCATCAGGTACTCACATTGCTGGACTAATCCAATCAGCCCTCCTCTTCCATTAGCTAAAAATAAACTACCACTTTTTACATAATGCTCTGACTGCTCACCCCATTCCAAGTTGTGCTGAAAATCTTAATAGAAAACCTTCAAGGGGTTTAAGATTTTAAATCAAATAAAGAAGCAGACAGAAAGAGGAAAATCCAATCAGAGCAGAAAGGGTTGGTTTATACAGGACCTGATTTTCTTTCCATTTTCACCAGCATCAAACTCCACAGGAGAAGTAGCTGGAGAGACAAAAGGAAGCGGACAAAATGGGAGGGGAAGGAAGAGTTGCTTTTACACTCATATTTTACACAACAATATCTGGGCTTGGCTTTGATCTTGGGCCTCCAAGTGATCAGCTGCAGGATAGTGAGCACTCTGCTCCCTTTCTCAGGCAGCTTCTACAGTTCCAGAGCCCTCCAGGAAACAGACAAAATAAGCAAACAAAGGAACTTAAAAAAAAAACAACCAAGAAAAAAAAAAAAAAAAAAAAAAAAAAAAAAAAAAAAAAAAAAAAAAAAAAAACAACCA